>VXBC01008128.1:943582-1234145 GCA_013399945.1 Ploceus nigricollis
TGAGAGAAAAATAGGTTAAATATGTAAGTCACCACATAAATGCTAAGTATGATTATAAAATGCAAAAATGATGATACAGAAATCTATGAAGAGAGCCATGCAAGACTGCCTGTGGGCCTAGGATTTTAGTCCTTTGCTTTTACAGCAAGAGACTAGAAATGCTTATGCAATATTAATTCAGGATATACAGCAAATTGGCATTTGGAAGCATTCAATTTTCCTCATAATTGTTCTCCATTCACTTGGCCGATTATCAGTAATTTCAGGGAATTAAAGATGCTCTTTTTAGAAGTTTCTAGTGAACTCTTTAGAATTGTCAAACAATAAGAAACCTGCCACTTAGGCAGCAATTTTCCCTCTTGCTGTCCTCACACTGATGTTAGACTGCTGTTTGGAAAGGCTAGACAAGCAAACTGCCATGCAGTAAATCAGCAGGAAATTTTTTTCAGCCTCATGCTGCTGAGTGAATTTTGATCCAAGAATTTCTGTGTTTGTTTTGTTCGTGCAAAGACTTTCATCCTTCAGTTTGGGAACAGAGAGGTTGGTTGTCTTTGATAGCAAATCTGCTAAAGTGTATTTTGTTAAAGAAGTATTATATTTTGTGGATTAAGCTTGTTATCCTTCAGTCATCTCTAGGTGAATCCCACTGGAATGCCATTCAAAGCGTGTGATGTCCACTTCTTTCCTTTTTCTCTCCTGTAGTGTGAGAAGGGAAACAAAATAGTTAAAAACCCCTCAGGAAGGAGGCTGGGAAGTGCAATTTACTGAAAAGGTGGCACTCTGTCCTCTCAGTCTGTGTCACAGGACTTCCTAAAGCACAAAGTGTGCACAGGGACAAGAACTGCAAAATGTCTGTGGTCAGAAGGGGGACTGTTTTATGGTGATTTGTGACTGGATCCAGTGACCCTGTGGGGATATTATTATGTACCTGCCTGCAGGTTTTGGATGTGCTGAGCATAATCATCTCTCAGTCTCATGATCTCTGCCTCTTCCTTTCTCCTGGAGCTAGCAGGCCAAGGGGCCAGCATCCCAGTGCTGTCCCTGTGCCAGCCAGGAGTGAGGGATGTGGACACCTGAATGCGTGTGGGCTTGGGTCGTTTTGGCTCCCATTTCCAGCCCTGCTGAGGTGTTGCTGCTGAAGAGGAGCAACAGAGCTCTCCAAGATGTTTAACTGCTTTTCTCCTCAGGAGCTGTGTGAAAGAGCAAAAAACTCTTTACATTTGATAGGTGGTTTTAGTTCAGCACTCATATTTGAGATAACCCAGCTGCTTCTGAGGAACATGGGAGCAGCCTTCCTTTGCACAAATGGTTTTGGTCATCTCAGAAAAAGCATGTACAGCTGTTTGGTTTGTTTTAATCTTCCCTAGATTAGAATTGCCATAATAATCACACAAAAAGGTATGATGATGGTTGTATTCCAAGAGGTGATAAAAGCTGAGGGAGGTTAATGAGGCCTACTTGATGCTGGGAATGGAACAAGATGCAGCCCAATTTGTCCCCCTCTTGAGGTTTTGTAATACCTACAGCCAGGAGTTGTTCCTCCACGAGTGGTCTTTTGTCTTGTTGGCTTTTGCATGATAAAAACCCCCACTTTCATTGGAAATGTTCTGTTGTGGAGGGGATGGAACACCCTCCATTATTAAGATTCAGGCTTCATTTCCTACATATGCAAAGTCTTGGCTTCCTTTTTGAAATTGTTGAGAAGGTTTGCATTTTGTATGTGTTGCATGACCAATGGGTAAGTTTTCTCTCCTAAGTTTGAGCTTGAGAATGAAAATGTTAAACATCCTTTGGAAGTATTTTCAAAAGCTTGAAAAATACATAAATCAAAATCTCATCTGACAAAAGAAAGTGAACTCTGTCATGAATTAATAACTTTTAAAATAGTTCTAAGAATTCCAGACAAGAACACAAAGTAATGAACTTGCCCTCAGAGAACTATTTAGTTTCAGAAACATTTAAGGAGTATTTTTCGTGTTTATGTGAATGGTATAAAAGATAATGTTTCAGTTTTTCTGGAGACAAAGTCCCAACTGAAGATAATATGTATCTGTATGAATACAAATTTACTTTTCTGTAATGACTTTAAAAAATATCTGCAAGAGCATTCTCTGTTTTAGGTGGCCTTTGTATTAGGTGGTGTTTTTAGTGATGAGTAAGTATCTTAGATGTTATTTAATGCAGTAGATTTTTGATCTCTACTATGAAATATTAAATACACTAGCTCTCACATAGTTGTAAAAATACTCTGCCTTCAGAGATTGCATAAACATAGGTAGCCAAACAATAATAACCTATTTTTCTTCTTTCTTATTTTATATAAAACACAAGATCGCTACTTTTATTAACCAGTAAAATGGTTTTAGTCAGAAGCACCGTTTTTAATGTAAAAATGGTGTAGAATGAGAACATTTTGAGTTAATTTTCAGATTTTTAACTAAGCACTTCAAAAAACAGAGGTGGTTCCTGCTGGGAGCACATTGGCTGTGTGGTGCATGCTGCAGAGAAGTTGATGATCTGTGGGAGCCTATGGGTGTTCTTCCACTCACAGTTGTTTGTGCATCTTCCTTGTGTTTATTCCGTGAATGGCAAGGTGTTTTGCACAAGCCATGTAAGGGTGCATGGATTGAAAATCAATATGATAGGAAGGTCTTACAACTCACAAGTGTTCTAAATTCTAATATGATATAAAAATTATGATAGTAAGACTTGTTCCCTAAACCAATTTGCTCTCAGGTAGGTTAAAGAAATAGCTCCATCAGTACAGGAGATGGCTCTCTTTTCTCTGTGGCTCTCTTTTAGTGGTTATGCAAGGTAACTTCCTTTTGAGGAGTTGAAAATTTTGAGGAATTGCATTCCACAGAGCCTTTGTGAAGAATTAACTTAAGCTAAAAGTACTATTACACTGAATTTTATTTTTGGTTATAACAGGATGATGTTATGGTTATGCAGGTACAGGGTGTATAGGAGAAGCCTGTGGATGCTGAGGACTGGATGCCACAGTGCTCTTACAGCTCTCCTTTACATCCTGACTGGTATCCCCATGCAGCTGGGGCACTTAGCTAGAAAAGTAGCTCTTCCTTTGCATCTTCATCTTGGCAGTTGGATGGAGAGTGACCCTTCCATATTCCTGATTTGCTCCTGGATCCATTTTCCCGTGGACTGAGGTCGTTAGCCCTGACACTGTGGGGCTGTGTCTGGGTGTGTGGCATTCAGGGAAGTGAGCACTCTGTCCATCAGCCCATGTGAAAAGCAAACCTGGCCATGGGCTCATGGGAATTAGAACAACTGTAGTTTTTTTGTTTTCCTTGTTTTCCTTCTGTCCATCCTCAGCAGAGATTTTGTTACCTTACAATCTTTCTGCAGGGAGGTCTTGGGAGAGAGCGAGGTGCACAAGTGCATGAGGTGCTTGTCTGGGTTCAGGTGCAGAAAAAGCCATTCAGTTGCCAGACCAGTTGGAACAGCGTGTTTTCTTCTGCTTAGTGTAGAGTGCAGAGTGTGAGGAGTTTTGCAGAGTACTCTTGTCCAGCTGACTACTTGCAGGGCATTTCCAGGATAACCTGTCATGGGCTATTGATTTTCTTTGGAATCTGTTGACATTCCTCATGTTTAAGCAACAACCTCAAATTACTTATGCTAATGGAAGAAGACCAAGTAAAATGTACTGGTAGTCTGCTCTTTTTCTCATTTCAGTGTATCAAGATATTTTGGGCTGCAGAAAAATAACTGCCTTACTAATCTCCTTTGAAGAATGAAACAAAATGAGAATTCCTTAATAGCATAAAATGAATAATAATAATAAATAATACAAATGCTTACAGATTTTGTAAAATAACATTTGTCCACCTCATGTGCCCTCTCTGCATGCAGATGCTTGAAATTATTGTAGCACATTCTAGGATGAGACAAGGAGGGAGCCTTGTGGTGGGGAAACAGCTTGGAAAAGTTAGCTGCTGGGAATCTGACAAATTCTGGCATGAAGTATATACCATAGTATTTCAGTAAATATCTTCTGTTAGTTCTGGCTAAAGCTGTTTCTCCACTAAGAAAGTTGATCTTCATCTCTGGGCTAGAACCAATCACAAATTCTAATGAAATTTGGCAACTGCAAGCATGAAAAGTCATTGATCCAAAAATTCACGAACTGTCTTTCATGTAGCAAGATTTCCTTTTGAACCTCAGTTGAAGCTCTTTCTCCTGGCTTATTCTTGGTTTTGAACTTAAAGGAATAATTTTTTACTCTCTTCAGATTTGGCGATGTGAAATTAAAAAATTGAGTGAGAGGCACATAATTAAGCATGCAGTGTAGCTGCATGTTTTCAGGGCTGTAGAAGGAGAGGAATGGGGGAAAAAAACCAGAGAGGAAATAAAAATTAAAAAAAAAAAAGGGAGAGAAAAAGAAAAGACATTGCTAAAGTTTTTCTAAGGTGTAGAAAATGTTCTTAATTTCCAAAACAGAACAATTTATGCTCCCTGTTGTTTTAGGGGACTTTGAAAAGTACACGTAAAGATGCTCAACTTTGCGCATGCTTCAAGCAGTACATTTCCTACTGTTCACTAGGCATGGTTTTAAAAAGTAAGGGGATATCTAGAAAAGAATTGAGGATGTCTGCTGGCCTGTCACCCCGTGGAGAACAGCAGGCGTTGTGTGTTATTGTCCCATTGTGGGCATTATCTGAACAACCTAACTGCTTCCAGTGTAGGCTGGATTGCCTTACTATTTGGCTACCAGGAACACTAGAGTTTTCTGCAGGAAGGTGATCTTTAACATTAAGAATTAAAGAAGATTTTAGCATGTTGTGTTGAAGCTAGAGCTTCTTATTCCCCACTCTGTGGTTGGAAAGACCTTGTTTGGTCACCATTAGTTTTGTGTAGTCAACAAACTTTGCAGCTTCCAGACTGTTCTCTGACCTACCGCCAATGAAAGGTCAGGCACAACATCACATATACTGGCAGAGAGCAGCACTATCTGCCCTCCCATGTCATGGTCATGGCAGCTCTGCTGCCGTGTGTCCCCTGTGGATGAGGAGGGTTGGTGGCATTTCATCTCATTACTTAAACACGCAAATGTTTCATTTGTCTGTGGGGATTCAGCTTGATACTTGCAACTGAATGACAGAAAATAATATTCTTGAGATATTTATGCTCTGTGCTTTGCCTTTGAGCTGTATTAGTCCCTGCGTGCAGAAGAGCCTTCTGCTAAATATTGTTTATCTGAGCACATGGGGTGGCATGACGTGGCCTTTTCCTACTTCTGCTTGAGATCTTTTCCTCTTCTTGGTCATCAGCAGCAGATAGGAGTTCAGTGGAACATTAACTCACAGATATTTGATAATGAGAGCATTTGATAATGAGAGCATGTTTCATGAATGTACCAACATGCTTCTAATAATCCTAGTAAATGTTTCTGTCATGGAAACAAGAGCAAGTGCCACTAAAATTGCAGAAGCTGTTGGTAATTTTTAATAGAAGTTCAGGACTATCTGAACTATATTCACTCTGTCTTATTATAGACATTAGTTGTAAATGTTGTTTGCTGTGTTGGAAACTCAGTAGTGTGCATAGAGGCAATTTCTTCCCATGTGTTCTGGGTTTTTTTTTTGTATTTTGTGCATGTAGCTACGCACATATAATTTCTGTCCAAAAACTCTAACCTTTTAAATTATTGTGGTCAAGTTTTCTTGGTTGTCATAATTATTATCCATCAGTTAAAAATCTGTCTAAATAATTTCTGTAATGAAGCTCTCTGGATTTTGTGTAACTCAGGTTCAGATCCACCTCCAGGCACTGATATCTCCAAATTGTTGACTTCTCCAGCTTGACAGTGGCCTGTGATATACAGGATTGCTTTTATATCTCAGAAAACCCCCCAGCTCAGTTCTTGATGACTCCTGAACTTCTCTGCAGTGGAGCGAGGCTGGAGCCAGCCATGCTCACCCCAGCCTGAAAAGGAGGGTTGCCAAGTGCCTGCTCAGTGGCAAGGAACTGCTCCACACAAACATCTAGAAGTAGCAGATTAACAGCCAGACACCTCCAAAGATTGAGCATTCATCTGGTGACTGGCAAAGAAATCCCTCTTCCCTTACTGCCTCAAAAATAACTGAGGTAAACAACCATCACACGTAACTTGTTCATAGTTTCTGTAATTAAGGCACCAGTAAGATCCCAGTTTCCACCCTTAATTTACCGTACCCTGTGTACCACCAGACTGTTTAGTGATGGTGCCATCGTGATGTCCTACTAATCCAGAAGTTCGGGAGTTTTTTCCCATTCTGAACCTTGATGGAAATGCTGCAGGTTTTCATTTCCTTCCCAGGCAGTGGCTGGTGTGTAGGATTTCCTTCACTGGGCAGTTCCCACAGAGGGGATGCTGATAGACAGCCTGCAGGCTCTGAAGCCCTCTGGGCAGTGCAGGCTTTTACTTCTCTGTCAAGTCAATTTGTGAAGTAATTCATGAGCCAGTGGATGAGGAATTAGGTTTTTATGATGGAGAGTGGGGAAGGAGAGAGATTCCAGTACAAGCTTTGTAAGGACTTGTGTTAGTGACAAATCTCTTGCTAATTACACGCATACCTGCTGAATTGCAATTAAGCATGTTTAACTCTTTGGCATCTGCCAATGATCCACATAGGAATTCTCACTTCACACATGAGGTCTTGCAGTGATGTACCAGGCTGTGTTGGCAACAGATGTTGGAAGAAACTTTATTCTCTGGTAAGTCAGAAATGGACATAGACTAACAAGTTCAGTATATGAACCCCTAATATCTGGTGCTGCAGGGTACTGCTCTTTTCCCCACCCCTTTTCCTCCTCACATAAAAGCACAGTGGTGGCCTGGGGACCAGAAGGGGGTCATGACACTGGCAACCACAGCAGGTTTTCTCTGACTGAAACTCACTGATGAAATAAATGTACTGTGTATTATACACATTTTAACATTCCTTGTTCTTCCCAGCTGAGCTCTTCAAGTTACAATATAAATCCTATTGTTGCATCTGTGCTTTTTCTCTTCTATCCAGGAAAACGTTGCAAACATCTTCCTTCTTTTCTGAGCCTACCCAAAACATTTAGACCACAAACAATCAACGGTTTTCATAGCACTGCACTATGTTTAGTAACAGGAGGAATTTTTCCATTAAGTTTCAGGGGATGTTTCAAAATTGTGGTAAGAAAAATATCTGCCAGCTTCCTTCCTGTGTCTCAGAGTGCTGAAATTTTATCAACTCAAAGCAGCCAGGAATTTGTTCCTGTCACTGTAAACTCTTGCTTGCACTGCAGAATGAGTGAAGATGTGTAATACAGTGTCTTCATTATAATAGAACTAAATACCAATCACAGTATTATTAGCAAAGTATGATCTCTAATGAAAGAAAAATAACTTCAACAGCAGCAAAGTTGATGATGTTTCCTACTGTCACACAACTGTTTGAAAAAGTAAGACATACATTTTTTGCAAAAATTTTGGCATCTGGGGTACTAGAAGTGCATTTTTCTTACATATGTAGCAGTAGCATGAAAATAGATAAAGAGGTAATCCAGCATGTTTTAAGGAAATAATGAAGAATGTACCCAAAACCCTGAGACTGTAGCTCATTAAAATATACTGAAACACAATTTTTTGACAAAGATGAGAAGAACATTTGTAAAATCTGACATTTTTGTCTTTTCTTTTGGCATATAAAGATATTTGCATTTTAGAAAAGAGCCTAGAGAAAAGAGACGGCGAGGGTGAAGGTAATTAAATTTTAATTTCAGTTTTAAAGATCTTTCTCTAATTAGCTTTAAAAGTCAGTGTCTAAGTAAATTGAGTTTCAGGGTGCAATCATAATTTTCTTCCTGGATCCTAGTATTTAAAAGTAAGAAGAAAGAATATTAGAGAAAGAGAAGGAAGATTGTTATTTTAAAGGCCTTTCAAGATAAGGATTTAACATTACCTCATTATTAAAATATAACTGTGGCAGGTTGTTTTTTTATTTCTGAATTTCAAAGTTATTGAGCAGTCATGGTTGGGGAAATGGGAAACTTAGGTTCTATTATAAGAAACTGAAAATTATACCAGGAAAGTAAAGACATTTCTTCTTTCTTCTGCTTTATAACAAGATTTCTTTTCGGTGACTTGCTTGCATTCTTTTTTCTGTTATCCATTTCTTCCAGTTTTGATCGTAGGCATGCCAACATAATGTCCTATGTTTCTTAAAGGTGTGCTAGCATGCAGTGGGCTTCTGTTTGTGTGTTTTACACGACAAAGTGTCTTTTCTATGCATTTATGTGATAGCTGGGGACACAACCTGCTGCATTCTTCTGCCATCTGCCAGACCACGCTGTGTGCTTTTAGTGCTGTGGCCCAGTCTCTGGTGTGGCTGCCTGCCAGAGCTCCAACTGCGTGGGGCAGTGGTGGGAGGAAAACAGGCTAATGGTGACTTGTCATGGTTTAATGTGCAAATGATTATAAATGTGCCATTTTAAAACTAAAGGTACAAGAAAACAGAGAATATTTGATAACATTGAAAATATGTCTGTGAGAAGTACATAAGCTGTTGTTTGACGATGGTGCTTTGCTAGAAAAACAACTAAAAGCAGTTGGTTTGTACATGAAGTAATTATAAATATCTGGAATTGTGTGAAACAATGATTTTTTTCTCTGTAAGAGCAGTGGAAGTCTTGTTATTTAACCAAGTTATTTTAGAAGTTGATCTTTTTGCGCATAAACATATTTTCAAGTAGAGAAATGCTAATTATCTAAACTATGTCACCTTTCTTGTAATTCTGAAAGGGAAAGCCATGAATACAAAATACTTGGCATTTTCAGGTGAATGCTGTGTAATTCATGTAGTATTTGCAAATGTTGAAGCATTTGATAGAAATTTAAGTGTCTTGAGATGTGACCATAAACACTTTGGTATGGATTAAAGATCAGCATAGAAATCTTAAAAGTTGGAGACAGTCTAGAGATTGTTGTCCAATACGGTTTCATGAGGCTTCCTGTCACTTTTGGTTTTATTTAACATCTTTAAATCTAAGAGAATCACTACTGTAAAGAGTATGTTAATTGAATTTCTAGATGTTAATAGACTGGGAAAATAGAACAGCATGAATGAAGGAAAGATATATGTAACCCAACAGATATGTACTACACAACTGAATACAATTTGATTCAGCCTGAATAAATAGAAGATAATGTATAAGAACATTGATCTAAACTGAACTTATACTTTAATTATCAAGACAGATGCTGAAGCAAGACTACAGAAGAAGTTTCAGGATTTCTTTGGATGTTCTGGGTTGATACCATGACAATAAAATACCCAAATATGATTACTGTTGACTATGTATTAGCATCAAAGTTCAAAAAAATGACAGGGAGGATTTAAACAGCACTGAGGGTTATTTCATAAAAGAAATACACTATTCATGGTGCCTTCTGAACAAGTTAAGACGGGAATAATATTTACAAAAATGAACAGCAGTGAACAGTGACTTAAAAGAGGCAAAGGTTATGTGCTGTGTTGCACTGTTTAGGGGAGATCTGAGAGGTCTGTGACATATGAAAAGAGAGTTTTTTAAGGGAAGGGGGGGTGACTAGTGACAGGAGGATAAACTTGGGGAGAATAATACAAATAAACAAATTGCGGAGATTTTGACATTCGGAAATGCTGAATTTTTTTTTTAATGATTCTGGGAGAGAGAAAAATACCGCTCTGGACCACAAGGAGAAAGTTGGTGGTGTGTGTATAAATACATATGTATATCCTCCTCCTTTGCTGTGACATTCAAAAGTTTGTTTCTGAAAAGACCTACAATTGGTGGTAGGAGCTTTGCAGTGCTCCTGTTCTATATCCCTCCCAGCTACCATCTCCCTATAGTGTGCCTGTTTTCTTCTTCAGGACAGATGGTGCTGTTTTCTCAGCAGTGGTTCTTCACCTCTTGGAATGGCTTAAGGATTTTTTTTTCTTTCCTGTCTAATTTAAGAAATCTACATTTGATTTGCACTGTTTTGTTAATCTTGTAGAGAAGTGCTAGCTTATGTTAGCTGCTGCCAGGGTTTAATGTAGTTTGTAGATAAATTCACAATCAGCTGGTTTTTGCCTCCAATTATTTTTCTTCTATCCAAAGTCAAGTCTACAACAGCCTCTGGTCTTTGGAAATTACCATCACCTTGTCTTTGGAGGTTTGCAAATATGAAAGTTGAATTGATATGGGGATTTGAGCTTTTGAATGTCATAAGGGGGTGTTTGGCTCTTGCTGTGTCCAACTGAGTGGAACAACGAGATGAACTGAACCTACTGAAATTGGAACCAGAACTCCAGGAGCTGTGCTGGAGTGTGAAACTGAAGGCTAATCTAAATATTTTTAAAGAGATATTTCAATTAAATATAGACAAAGCCTCACCTTGTAGTTCCAAGTACTTCAAGCTGAAAGAAGCAGTCCTGCTTTCCTCAGCCCCTGGATGACCCTGATTCATCCTTTCTCTTGGGCTCCAGATGAGGATTTGAGCAGAACGATGAGCTGGATGGGTGGTGGAGACAGCAAGGCTGTTCAATTTCTGTCTCCCATCCCCAGACTGTTTTTTTGATGCTGACGTAGGATCTGTGTGTGTCTTGTGTATACAGTGCACCCTGATGTACATACATATCTATGGGATCACTTTCAGGAACTCTGTCTAATCTGAGCAGCTTTTTGGTTAAAAGCTACTCTTTCCCACAGAGTTTTTTGGTTTCACTGATTTATCCTTTTCCCAGAGATGTCTCCTAGACTGTGGAGAGAAAAAAATCCTCTTCCGCTCTACTCATCTGTCTTGAGCCTGATGGTCTGTGTGAGATGGCAGAAATGACTCTGAGATCATTTTTTCATTTCTGTGCCTTGAATCCACTGCGCACCAAATTGCACAAACTGCAAGCTGGGGAGCTGAAACCTTCACAGAGTAAAATTATCTTGGTCATGCTATATAAATATAACTGTGTATTTTTCTAGTCATGCCCTCCAAGCTGACATCCAAGAGGAAATTGGGATGGGAAGGTATATATTAGCTCTGCTCTGGGAGACCACCATCCATTGTGCTGAGTGCCTGCACGCAGGGCGACATACTCAGCTTTATGGATGAAATTTGCCAGATCCTCAAATACTTTTGCTCGTGAGCATATTTGAAAATCAGAGAAGGTGATGACCCTTTTAAAATAAAAATGGAATTGCTGGCAGGAAGGGGAGGTAAAACTCTGTGTTCTTTACATTTAAAGATGGTTATAAAATGTGTATTGGCCGTTTTTATAATTTATAGTGAAACTGCTGTTGCTTTTAATAAAATGAGACTTCCAGTCAGAATTTCATGATTATGAATGTGAGCATTTTGTTATACAGCTTGGATCTATCCTACCAATAGCCATCTTCTAGCAGAATTCTGGCTATATACATAACCTAATAGGATTCTCTGTCAACATAATTCTTTCTAAAGTTGACTCTTGATCGAATACTTCAAGTCCTTGAATGTGGCTCAAGAGCTGTGTTAGTGGTAACTTTCAGGATTTTTAATTTAATTTTTCTTTATTCCTTAGACTTTTAAAACTTCCTGTAATTCATTATTAGATTTACCATTTCAAGTGCTTATTTAAAAGGCACCTTAGCTGCAGAAGCAAATCAATATTTACAGTGCATTAGTGCCACAGAGAATTTGAAGCCTTGTGATTAGAGTTCATTGCTGTTTTATCCACTCTTCAAAGAAACCACAGACTTCAAACAGTATCAGCCATCATCCTGGAATCAGTGACATTGCATCGGTCCCATGCGTACTTTATCTTGTGGTTTAATTATTAAGTTCCTTTCCTTTGATTTTCCTTTTAATATTTCAAAGTATATCCCCTTCAAATCTATAAATTCTAGTCAAATTCTGTAAACTAGAGGATTGTAACCAACAATATATTGGTTAAAAAAAATCTGTTCAATATATTCTTTTATGTTGTTGTTTTAATGGAGAGTAAACAGAATTGAAGAGAATGCAGGAGATGATGTTTCCAGCTTGTGGTTAACATAGTGTGAACAAGATTTAGTTCTTAGATTAAGACTTATTGATCATTGCCAAGCAGTATGTGTTAGAGCCAGTTCTGTGTGCCTGTCTCCTTTCAGTGATAAAGAAAATAATGCCATATATTTAAATTTCTTGTTAACTTGGGAAATACATAGATGCAACACTCAAATTCTTTGTCTTCTGTAATTCACTTTATTGCAAAGTTTGCTTCGTAAAACACATCACTTCTCCTTACATATGGAACCATTTCCATAAGAAGAGACTAGAAGAGATCATTTGTATCTTCATATTGACAGAATACCCTTTTTTAAAAAGATTTGATGAAATTTTCAGTAAACATCTGAAATTATCTTAATAGCTAAACTTATTGAAATGAAACTAGTCATGCTAAAGGTGGCTCATCTGTGAGTAGATTTTGTAGAGAAGCCTCTCATGTTAATGTTCTCTCCAGAGCATATTAATATTTGGGAATTCCATTGTATAATTGACTACCTGTATTTTGAAGAGTCTGTACTCACCATTGTGCAAACTTGTCAGGTTTTCACTACAAAGCAAAAGCCAAGGCAGCAATAATGGCTTGCTTCTCTCCAGAAATGCTGGTTTGATTTCCTTTCTTTCTTTGTTGGCAGTTTGGCTTCTCTTCTTACAGAAGTTCACCCAACTGAACTTTTGTTTTGTCAAGCAATTTGAAGAAGAAGTGTAAAAATACAAGAACATTTTGCTATCACCGTGCTTATATATAGACGTACAAGCATAAGGAGCAAGTGAACTCATGTTTGAAAATCGTAATTCTCTGTTGTGGGGTGGGTAGTGAAGGCAAACATGGTAATATGCACAGGCTGCTGCTTGGAAGAAATATAGATTGGTATTTTTCTTAAGTGGCACTACATAGTACAGAGCCCCCTTTTGGCTCAGGCTGATCTAATAAAGGAGAATGTGTGTTTGGGGCTGCGCCAGCAGCACGGGCACCGCTGGGAAGGGGTCACTTCATCCTGTGTGCTGGGGCACTGGCTGGGGCTGCAGCTGAGCCACCTCTGCTCAGAGATCTCCTGTGGTTTGATAGGGCACTGTTTGTGTGTTTGTCATCGAGGGGGAAAGGAGATGCTTTGCCTTCAGCTGCTTCATGAAAGCTGAAGCAGTTGAAAACAAGGCAATCAAAGAAAGACCCTCTATTAGAGTCTATGAGTATATACTGAGAAATCAAATTCTTAGTAGACTTAACTCTGCCCATTAATACTTTCCTTCATAATTAGTGATCTTTCATGAAATATTCCTTTAATTAATTCTAGTTCCATTATGCACTTACATGTATATCTATAAATAAGTGTATACATATTTAGAAAATAAAGTATTTTATTTGCTGGAAATTACCTTTTGTTATGAAAATTAAAAATTAAAAAATTAAAAGCAAAGAGAAATAGTGCAATAGTTGTGGGGAAAAAAACATTAATTCTTGTTATTCTTGTTTACCAGAATAAGATAGATTGACTGTTTTGGTGTTCGGTCATATAACACTTGTTTATATCTCAGCAGCAGGATTCCTTGTGGATTAAAAAAACCTCATGTTTTCATTGTGTGGCAAGACTTACTGTATTTTTCAGTGTATTCGTAATGCCCTGCAAAATAAGATTCTTTAATATTATTAAATGTAACATTAACAAGAAGCTATTGTTGAGATTGAGACAAGTCATTTAACAAACAACTCCTGTCACTGTGTTTTCCTGTTAGTATTGCCAGACATGCACCCTCAGTTTCCTTGGGAACTGTTTCATCGAAGCATTAAAACCCAGTCTTGGTTTTTATTCTCAGCTGTTGCCCATTGTGCCTTTTCCACTGACTCAACTGCTTAGGTGCCATCGCTTTCACCTTTTTCCTTTGCACTTTGCATTCAGAGTTCTCAGTGCTGCAATAAAGAGAAATAAAACTGATAAATCACAGCCTCTCTGTTCTGATGCTGAATGGGAGAGTACTAAGAGGTCACAAATTCAGGCAGTGAAACTTCTGTTTGGTCAAGGAGAGGATAGATGTGTGGGTATTTGCTGTAGGATAATAAATGAAATTGGAAAAAATTAAGTTGTATTTCAAAAGAAACTAACTTTAATGTGCCATTAAAGTTTCCAGAATGGATGTGACCTCTACATATATTAAGAAAACCAAATCTCTTTCCAATCAGTCTACCTTCCTGTTGCATCATTTTTTACTAATGAAATATTTTTCTCCTATCAGTCATGCCAGCTGGAAGGCTGAGGGAATCAGGGTTAATCAGCACAGATCTTGCTTGAGCTGTCAGGAAGAGGCAAAGGAAGAATGCAGAGTAGAAAACAGACTCTTCCATAAGTTTTGAGAGGGAGATGCAGAGTATATTTTAGAAGGTCAGGAGGCTGCCTTGGCTGGCCTGCAGCTTCCTGGCAGCACGTTGTGCTAGCAGTGCCCAGGCTGCAGCCCTGGCAACGGGGTGGGGGACACGTCATCCAAGTCCATCCCTTGCTTTGCCACCAGGCTTTGCCTGCTTGCTCTTTAAAATACCTATATGTCACCTTAACCTCCTGGTTGTTCAAGTTCATGTTGCATCTTTTTATTTTGCTCGACACCCAACAGATAGCTTTGTACTTGGAAAGCCACTGAGCTGTGCTTGGTTCAAAGGGGTTGGGTTTCCCTTCGTTTTCTCCTTGTGCAGACAAGCAGCAAGGCTGTGGTTTTGAGGGAACAGACCTTGTCCTTGAGAAGCTATGCTGAGGTCAATAACTCCTTACTCTGTGAAACCACATTTAGTCACAGCCACCCTTCCAGAGCTTGAAAAAATATTTTTCCTTTGTCAGAAACATTTAAAATCTAGCCAGTGTTTATTTACTGTCTGTTTTATTCTTCAGATATGCCTCTCCATGTCCGACGTAGTAGTGACCCTGCACTGATTGGCCTCTCAACCTCTGTGAGTGACACAAATTTTCCTTCAGAAGAGCCTTCTCGGAAAAACCCTACCAGGTGGTCCACAACAGCGGGCTTCCTCAAGCAGAACACCCCTGGCGTGCCCAGCGCTCATGAAAGAAAGGTATATTTCTCTCTCCCACTTTAGTAAATAAATTACAAATGTGCATGATTCTTGAATTGTTTTCTGCTTCTCTCATCTGCTCCTGGTTTAAACTTGTGTTTTCTGACCTTGTCCACCAAACCCCATCAGCAGCAGTGAAGTGTTTGAGTCACACATGTCCTGCCCTTCCCAGACTCTCAGTGATAACCACAGCAAGGACTCTAAAAACTTAATTTTTGCCCTTAGCTGTAGTTGAATCTATAATTACTCACTATTCTGCAAAGTTTTTATTTTTCAACTTTTTCTTAATGCTGGTAGGCCGTGTCTGTAATAATTTTTACTGATCCCTGTAGAAGGCCTAATGTCAGTGAATAATCTGCATGCCCACAGCTGGTCTGGTTTGTCTTGCTAACACAGCATTGCTAATTTGTACTTTCTGAGGCTCTAGTGAAGTAATACAAAACACAAATTGCAAATTATTTCTCTCCTTGATAACAGTTTTAAAAATAAAACAGTGAAATGTAGTGTATTTTTTCCTTCATTTTTTCAATATGATTTCAGTATCTCTACATGAATTGCATTATTTGCTAGAGAAGTCAGCAAGAACCACTCTTCTCAGTGCAATATTAAAAAAATTGGAAGAATCATGCCCCTTTGTACAGATCCCACATTGCCCATAATTGTGATGGTAACTTGCAGACAAACTCAAAAGGAAAAAATGTGTATTTTCTAATAGAAATGAGTAATTTTAAAAGAATGTTGCACTTTTGGTTGCCATTCTGACTACCCAGGACAAAGTCCTCTTGGAAAATATGCAGCTTGTTATAGCTTTTATTTTTTTCCTCTCATTCCTGTTAACTCTGTGTAGTATAAATGCAAACTAAGTCTCAGCAGTCAGGATTCACACACTCCAAATAAAGAAGCCTTTATACACTGCTAATGAACCAAACTATTTTCAGTGGGTCTTTAGTCATTTCAAAAGAATCTATAAAAGCTCAGTGCTCATAGGCATTGAGGTCCCTGTTCATGCAGAGGTGTCAGTTTAACTTGGTATCATTAGGTTTCTGCTTGATCAGGATTTCAGGCAGGTAACAGTATGTTTTCTGTCACTTGTACTGGTGTGGCACAGAAGTGTGTGCCCTTTTGTAAATATGTGTTTTATACTACTCTGATTCAGAGAAGAAAAATGATAGTCTAATCCATTTGAAGTATTAACATTTTCAGTTAATTTTTGTGAAATGATGATGAGATGACACTTTGTTACTCCACAAGCATGAATAGATATGAAGGGCTATACACAGCATAATCAGATTTCTTTGAGTGTCTGAAGTTAGCAGAAATTGGAGAGAATTGAACAGCAGCTAATCTTTCACACTAGTCTCATCATTAGTTGTTCAGCATGTACTTACTCTTGATTTTATGAAAATATTTCATGTCTATTGGAGCATGGTGACCAAACTGGAAAGGAATGCATATGATCTCATGTAGGGATGGGAAGCAAGGCACCAGAAAACATTAAATCAAGAAGATTGGAAAGAACTGAAGTTACATTAGTTAGTACAATAGATGCTGATAAATTCTTTTATCAGTTTTGAACACTCTATATATTGATCATTTGAATAGAGCAGATCACTATTTTTAATAGGTGAATTGCAGTAAACATGTGGAATTAAATATTTGCTTATGTGATGTATATTATGAATTAATCCTGAGTTCATTTATGCTAGACTGATTTTGTTCTGTTTTCAGTGTCTTCGTTTCTTCATGTGAGTCAAGATTTTGTAGCCAATCCTCTTTCTCTTAGGAACCAGTATTAAGAATTCTCATTTCCTTTCACAGTATTAGCAACAATTTCATTTGTATTATTTTTATAAATGGTGGCATTTTTGAAGTCCCTGTCACCAATCTCTTACCAAAGTACTAACAATGAATTTTTACAAATATATTTGTGTTATTTGAGCTATAACAAGTCCTCTTTTCTTATGTTAGGCTGTTTTCTTCAGCTACTCGGATAACAAAGAGATGGCTGTGCTTTGTTCCAGACTGTTTCATTGATTATAGATGACACAGACATTTTGAGAAAAGCAATGAGAACAGTCTTAATTTTCTGCTCAGCACATTGGGCTTGAGCACCCATATATCTTTTGTGAGTGGTTGGCACTATGTAATGTTTTCACTGCAGTTCTCTTTCTTGACAGCACAAGAACATATGTTCTTGGGCTGAGATTTGCAGCACAGTTGTAGATTAGCAACTTTGCCCCAGCAGTATCTTGCAGAAACATGAAAAGGGTTTCTGGGAGAGTTGCCAAAAGCTTCATCCACCTACTGACTCCAAGAAGTGACATTACTTTCAGCCCGTCACCTCTAAAGAGAAATAATTGACAGGTAGAAACCCTGTCCAATTTTTGGAGGAATTAGCACAGAGGAAGCTGCATGTGTCTGGCAGAAGGGATTTATTTCTCAGGGACAAGTGAGAGAGGACGTCTCACTGGTGTTTGTTTCCTTTTGGGTATGAAGAATTTGTAATGGCAGGAAAACGGGCAGATGCCCAAGCTGAGATGAAATGAAGGGGTGAGAGTGCTGCCGTGCACAGAAAGGCTGTGAGGAGCCAGGACATATGCCAGTAGTTCTGGGCAAACAGAAAGGGAAAATGGTGCTGGGGAAGAGTAAAAATATGGGCTGGTTGAAGGATCCTACTACTGTAACTGTAGTGCTGCCTGTAGTTACTGGGATAAATGAAATGAGACACCAGGATCTCCTGTGTCCCTAAGAAGAGAATTACCAGAAACAAGAGTATGCTTTGGAGGGGCCTGAGTTGGTGCTGCGAAGATTTGGATGTGTGTTGAACTTGAGATGCATTTCTCTTAGAATATGTACGATGTTGTGATATGAAATCCTTGCCCTAAACTGAGCGTACATTCTCATCCATTTTTCAAATCATCTCTTGTAAAGAAACATCTTTTTATTATCAGGATATCATAATACATTCTGTATCCTTAGAATTGGAATCTCACATAATTTCTATGTTCTATGTTTTTCACCTGTAAGAGCAACTGGCAACCAAGTGGTTTTTGTTCCAAGATACTAATTTATTTGCAGAATTACTGATTATTTACAAGTTGTTGTAGTGCTGTTAACTGTACTTAGCTAGGTAATTCCTGACCTAATCCTTCCCATGAATGGTTTCAACCAAATGAATAGGTCTTCCCATCTGTGAAATATTCACAAAATTGGCTCCTGATCACCTCTACTTGGTAAATTTGCTTCCTGGGATTAATTTTTTTGAAATTGAATGTTAAAACCATTTTCAGATACTTTTGTGTGTGTGAGAGACGTGTCTGTATTACCTAGTGACTCATAGCTTGACTTAATCCTGTCTCTTGCTTCCTTGAGCCATTCTAATGAAAAAAGAAGAAAGCTCTAAGTAGAAATCTCTTCTCAGAGACCTGGAGTAATACCTGATTTGCACAGTGAAGCATATCATATGTGCTTTTTGCCACTGCAGTAAAATCTCATTTGATATTGTTGTTTTCTGAATAACTGTTGATTTGAATCACATTCTTAATAATTCAGTACCAAAGACTATTGGCTCAACTAGCTGTCCTTAATAGATATGAGCTGCATTAATGAAAATCATGTTTCTTTCCCCTTAGGTGTTGTGTTACAGTATTGGAAGAGTGTAAATGCAACAACCAGTTACGTTGCATCTTATAACGACTGTGAATTAATGATCCCATATATTTTCAGTGTGGTTTTTTAAATATACAATTCCATTTGTGGTGAGGAACAGCTTCTCATTATAAATTAGTTACCTGCCTTGATCCTGCTTCTCTGAAAGACTGAAGGCTTATCTAGTTAACCTGCCTTGCTTAATGCAGGGATACACTGTGGATAACAGGCGTATGACAAACTTCCCACTGTGACTTTTCTGATTTTGATTCATATGTTGCCCTGTCAGAGATAACAACATCGGTACAGCAGAAAGAATTGAAAATGTAGGTTAAAAAGGAGAGCTCAAGAGAGAGAAAAATGTTTGTGCATGGGCTTCTGTGCCTCTGGCTGTTGGGTTCACCCACCTGCAGCAAAGCAAATGGCACACAATGTACTCTGTGGGGTGGAGCAACAGCAAGCACATAACTCAGTGTACTTGGCACACCATTTTGTAATTGCTTTCTTCCTTTGCTTTTTGTCTTTGCTGTTTAGTCAACAGCCACATTTTTTGCTTATTTGTTGTTAAATGTGTTTGTCCATATATGTATTTTGAGGTGGAATATCACTGTGCCTTGTAGGAATAATAATTTTTTCTAGGATATGCTTTCTTCCTAATTGGAAACCTAATTTTTTTGGGCTCTATAAACCACAGAGAAATAATTTGAAACTTCACGTGAGTGTTCTAAGTCTCATCTAGCATCAATGACCTTACCTGCAAAACAGATTGTGTTTCCCACATCTCCTATTGCAGGTAGTTTTGCTGTTCCTGTGGGTTGAGACTGATGAGTACAAATTTTCATATTGCTGGGTTGCAGGGTTTTATATTTATGTGAAAGATGCAATCCTTTCTAATCCTCTTTGTGAACAGAATGAAAAAAATATTTCTCTAATGAAACGTGTTTAGGTAGGAGAAAAGCATGTATACATATTTTGAAAAGCTTCAACAACAATGGTATTTCAGTTTCAAAATCAAATTTAAAGTGAAAATTAGTTTCATTTACCTTGAAGTCCTTTTAAACACAGTTGGGTGACAACTGTTTTGTTGCTGTCACCAAAGACATGGTATTTCAATAGAATTTAAGTAAAATTCAGAGAATTGAAGAGCCCTGTATTAAAATTGTGTGTTGGTGTCATTTTGTAGCCAGGAAGTCTAAATGGCAGAGGTAAATCTATTAAATTAACTGGGGAAGGTTGTGGACTAAAAGACTAGGCATTGTTCTGGGAGCCTGAGACCAAAGTGTTGCTGATGTTTCTTGGGAGTCTTAGTCTCTGGTTTTGACTCCTTCAGAAGGGAGGTACTGTGTACCTGGTGAGCAGTATTGGTAAAGTGCAGTAATACAGATCAATCCACTAAGGAGAAGTTCAGGATATCTGCAAAGAGCCTGGCATCTCTGTCGTGAGAGGCTTTAAACCCCCACATGATGGATACAGCTTCCTGCTTTTAACCTAAAAATGCAATTTTAAACAGAAGTTCTGAGGGATTCAGTAGCTGTGAATATTTCTCCATCCTGGTATATTTGAGCAGGTTTTTTTCCGTTTCAATGAGATGGTCATGAGTTTTGTAATTTCAGATGTGGTTTTGCATAGACTGAGAGGAAGGGAGAATGAGCATGGGTTATCCATAGGTGATGAAATAAAGTGTTTTAATATGTAAAATGTTATAGGAGAGAGATTAATGGAAGGTCAAGAAAACAGAAGTTACATGCATCAGTTTTCTTCCTTTGTGATAGTAACTTGTTGCTGGAAGCTTGTTGCATGGTGATTAAACAGTTTAGAGGAATTGTACCGAAAGAGAGTGCAATATGAAATCAACATCGTATGTGTTGTTTTTGTCCTGGGTAGTGTGTAAAATTCATGACTTTCACAGAACCACAGTTCAGCTGAGGTTGGACAGTCTCTCTCTCGAGATTGTCGAGTTCAGCCTGCCTGGTCAAAGCAGGGGCAGCTAGGGCAGGTTACTCAGGTCTGGGTCCAGCCCGGTTTTGAGAATATACATCTCCAAGGATGGAGCCTGCACCACCTTTCTGGGCAACCTCTTCCAGTGTTCAATCATTCTCAGAGTAAGAAAGTTGTTTTTTTATGTTTTGATGGAATAATTTGTATTTCTTCATGTACCCTCTGCCTCAGGTGCTTTCATGAATTCTATGAAGAATTGTCTGTCTTTAGTACAGTAGCTGGTGATATTTTAATCCGATGAAAACTCTATAAAAGAGCTCAAAATTCCTGACTTTCAAAATGTGAAAACAAATACAATGTTTCTTATCATCACCAGCAGGTTGGGAATAATAGACACAAAGTGAAAAATCCTTCTAGTGCACAGAGGAAACAGCCAGTGTGTGTCATTGGATGCTATGCTGTTCCATTAGCTGAGGGCTGTGTACATGGACAGGATTCAGCGGTTGGCATTCAAAAGTCAGTCATGACCACATGTTAAGCAGGGAAAAAGCCAACAACAAAATGAATAAATCCGAAGTGAAGGTGTAATTTTCTCCATCTCCTTTGTTGTTTTGCTGCCTTTTGCTCCAAGTTATCAATTTGTGTATGCCCATCTGTCAAATCTCCTCTCTGCCCCTCTAAAGATACCAGTGCAAGATCTGAGAGCTGGTGAGTTTTTTCTGCTTCTGCTCTCAGGCTGAGCAAGTCTGTTAAACACATTGCCTTTGTTTTGCATCAGTAATGTAGGAAGAATGTGTATTTGTGTCCCAGTGCTGTGCTCTCCCATGTCTCACTCTGAGTGATGGGTGAGCAATGTGTGCTCCATAGCTGAGGGGACTCGGTGCTGCATCATGAGCTGGGAGTGCCAAGGAGGGTCGGGGTGAGCGAATCTCTTACTCATGATAAAGGAGTGGTGGAGTGTGCACAGGTTGTTTGTCTTTCCACTGCAGTGAATGCAGTGTACAGCACCTCTCTGAGAGCCACTGAAAGCTATACGGAAAACAGAAAGCTCTCAAGTACATGGTATAGGATAATTGATGACTTTTCCTCTGCCATTTTTCTAAGTGAGGGTGTACTTTGTAAATTCCCATGTTTAAATTCCCATGTTTGTCTCTATTGGTTTTAATTTTTCTATGTTTTTGCAGCTCTCCCTTGGTTTGAGGGTGAAAGACTAGTCCTGAAAGAGTAGGTTGATAAAAGATTGAATAAGTTTAAAAAAAACCCCAGCAGTTAGATATTCAGGTTTAGTGGATTTTTTTTATTTCCAAAGATGAGAAGCACATTTATTTTCCTTGGTAATAGTTGGATCTGTGTTTTGACCTGCTTTCATCTATTTAGTTGTAACCTACAACCATGCAACCATATACACTTGTTGTTCAAGAGCTTTTGCAGATTAAAAAATTCGTTTGTCTTGCTTTCTGATTATTAAGGTAATGTATTGGTGCAAAGCATGTTTGGATTTTGGCTGAAGTACAATTCAGGTTGCAGGTTGTGCTTCCCAACAGTGTTCAGACATGAACCTGCAAGTTTTAAACAGTGAATATTTCATCATGCTTTGCTAAATTTGTTGCATTTTTAAATTCACTTATCTCATCTAGCAATGAATAAAGACAAGACAACCAAGCAGTATCAGAATAAAATTCACTCATATGTGGAACTAATCAGTGCAAAGGAGCAGTAAGTTTGGGGAGGAGATGTTAAGCTTTAGTTAGTGGGGAAAATCAGCTCCAGTAAATACAGGAATTCCTAGTCACCTTTTGCACTTACTTCTGTTATGACTGATTCCGAGGCTGAAACAGAGGTCACTTAGCCTGGTTTTGTTTCACAGCCTGATGAGATGATCATTGTGTGCTACCATCCAGTTTTATTGTCTCTTTATAAACGAGCTCTTCAGCTCTTGTGTACAGATGTCCAGCTAAAGAGCATTGCCTACTGAGCATGTGAAGTAAATGAAATGTGGACAAAAGCTAAAACAATAAGATGAAGAAAGAAGGGAAGCTGAAGTGACGAAGACTAGTGGGACTGCAAGGAGCCGAGGGTGTGTGTGCTGCTGTAAACTCAGATAAAAGCGAAACACTGCTACAAGCCCCTGGCCTGGTTCCTCTCTGGGCCTTTCTCCACAGACTCCGGGAGAAATTCTGGCCAAGGTCTGAAGTGAATTGGCAAGTTGGATGAGGTGACGGATGCTTTGCTGGGAGCCCAGTGGAGTTGCTGGTCCCTATCATTCCATATGGAGGAGGGCAGTGGTGTGTGGGTGCCACTGAGGAAGAGTGACTGGTTGGGCGTGCGCAAAGGTACAGCAGGTTTGGGACATCGCCTTTGTGCCTCATATCCCAGCCTCCTTTCTCCATTTCAGAACATCAGATGCAAGTTTCTAAACATACAGACAGCCAGTTGTAGCATTTCAAAACGTTCAAAACAGCCAACTAAAAGTATCTACTCAACATTTAAAAGGCTGCTGCTGGTGGTTTATAAGATAGTCTTCATTTCAAGATCTAAATATAAGGTCGTCATAAAGTTTCCTATATCCCCTTGTTTCCTGTTTCTCTTAGCTTCTCAAATATATTTAATATTGTCATTCTATTTATTAAATCCTATTTTCAGAGGCTGCTTTGAAATTAATTAATTAGCAGCTTTTTTTTCCTTCTTTAATTTCTTGGCTCTCCCAAGGAATCAAATGCATCATATCAACACTTAAAATAAACAAACAACTTTACAAATTATATTTTCTCTAAATCCAAATTGGCATAAAATGTATAAGTCTGGGTACAAAAGCAAATATCTGGTGAAAATGGCAGGACTGTGCATAATTATATTATTGTATTTAAACGAATACCCATATAGATTTATGTCTAGGTGGATATACATAAAAAACTCTTTACATGCCTTTAAAGTGGCACAGGAAAAGATAATATTACTTGAATGAAAAATAGAAGGGGAAATGGTTTTCTAAGTATAATGTGTAGAGGAATCAAAGCTGTAGCTTCATGACACTTTAACTTAACCGGTTCCTTTATTTTTCTCTAAAATGGAACCATAGAAAGCCATGTCTTTTTAGTTACACTTACAGTTTCTGAATTATAATTACTGAATATAAACTGCAGTATATTATTTGAGTTGTTTTGCATTATCCCTTGTGGTGTTTTATTAGGAGATTGATAAGTAAAGAGTGAAAGGAAGAAGCAGCATCTTTCCTGTCCCTCCATCTGCGAAATAATAGCGCACACTGTTTGGAAACTTCTGGCTTTGCATGTGAACCTGCAGAGGTCATGACATTGTTCATTTTTCTGTCGTAAATAAGAGAGATCAACAAAATGTTTTGGATGGGCAGTATCATGTTTTTTAATTTACTCTTAATTTAGCCCATATTCTTTGACACTGAATGTTTACATATAATACCACTTGCACAGAGAACTGTCTGTTTATCATGGCCCATAGTTACTGATTTTTTTAAGGTCAGGCCTTGCTTATCAGTCAAAGGGTAACATGGAATATATAAATTGGAGTAGCACAACTCTGGAAGTTTCTGAACGTAAGGTGATAGAACTTAAGCAAAACACTGGCTTTTCAATTGCTTTTTTCCTTGTTGGCATCTAATGAGCTCTTCTAGAAGGATAATACATTAATTCCTTTCATGGAGCTATACAGAGGGTCATTTCTGAGACAAGTCTTTCTGAAAATATCCAAAGAAATATGGAGTGGTCATTCTTCTCATCTATTTTCGCCATAGATAGGACATACAAGTTCTTTATTAGACTATTATATTTGTATCTTCTGCAAATCAGTTTTTACCAGCTGGAAATGACCCATGTTCCGGGTCAGAGCTGATAGAAGGGATGAAGCTGTGGTAATTCTTTAATGTGGGAATCCTCTTTTACTTTACTCCTTGGAGAGTGGCCTCAGATCAAAGGTTTGTAATACTGGGTGACTGTAACTCATTCCTTCTTCTCTACACTAAATGGCTGGGCTGTATCTGCATTATTGCAGCTTCTGGGGTCATGTTATTCAGTATACATCAGGAAAAGAGCAACCTTGGAAAACTGAACCTACCGGGAATAAAAGGAAGCTTGCCCAAGCAGTAGTGTCAGTTTCCTGAGATACATGGATAGTTATAGGAAGTGACTGGTACAATTAGTTTCGAGGTAAATTACTGACATTTGGGAGAAATTGTTGTTACAAGATGCTGTGTTAATAGAGAGAATAGTTCCAAATCTGACATCTGTGTAAGTAGGGTTTTTTTTTTTAATGGAATTTCTGTTCATGCAATGCATCTTTTGGGTTAATTAATATGTAATGTATTTTCCACGTAAAATAGACATTATTTGTGCAGCCTTCTTTGTTCTTTGGTTTTGTTTTTTTTTAGAAATGGGGATCTATATGGTCTTATCCCATATTTGTCTAAAATCCAGTTAAAAAGCAGCCAGGAAACCTCATCCAAAGAAAAAACTCCAGGAATCTATTTGCTAGACCATCAGACAGCATGGAAAATGGATCTATGTGTATATTATTTCATTTATAAACAGATGTTTTCGTCAGACAGAGTTACTTACATAAACTGTGTGAATGTTTTGGTAATTAATTACAGCTTTTAGCATCCTGTGTGAGAGAGACACCAAATTGTTCAGGGTCTAACGTGGTCATAGTGGAGCATTAAAAGAAAGAAGAACAACCTTTATAACCTGTATAGTGATTCAACAACAATAACTGCCCTTATAGACATGAATTTGTCCAAAGTCTTTCTGGTGGAATTACAACATCAAAAGACTAAACAAAGTCTTTTTCTTCATCTCTCATCACAAATCCTATCTCAGTCTGAGGCCATCACAAGGAACTAGAGCCAAACAAGCAAGCAGCCTTTTCCAAAGTGCACAGGATACAAGGAAAAAGACTGGATATCAAAAAATGATCAGTGAAAAAAATTATCTCTCTTAGTGACTGTCCTAAAGGACACATGGGCTCTTTGCTGTAGAAATAATTTAAGTGAAAACTTGGTTTGCATTTTTGAATTGTCTTTCAGAGAATTACTTTGAAGAGGTCTTCAGTGTATTTTACCCCTGTTGTAATGTTGTCTAGTGTAGCTTTGTTTTAAATAAGCAACCAAAATTTGCCACACTTTAGCCATTCATGAGGTGAAACAAAGGGAAAACCCAGTTTCTTCACTATTTGGAAAGTAGCAAATGATTTAGCAGATGTGGAACTGTCACCACACCGGGTGGAGAACGTTCTGGTTGGGCTGTGATGCTGGGAGTTTTCAGGGGTACAACTGCAAGTTAAAATCAAGTAAGTTCATGCAATGACAGCTAGTAATTGAAGTACACAGACCATTCTAATGCATCATTTCGTCTACAAGCTATAGAGTCTTCGATGAGACTCTTGTTATATATTGCAATTCATCTGAAATTAAAAGTATTGCAAAATTGCTTCATTTTTCCTGTCCCCTTTCACCCAATCCTCTAGCAAAACCCCACAGGGACACCACGCTGAACTAAATCTTAAAGTGTTAGATTATGTGTCCTCATTAAAATTACTCCAAAATGCTGCAGTTAAGTGTAGTGGTGGTATTATGACTTGGCAGTTTTCATATTATATTGATCAATTTCCCTTTCAAACATGATAAAGCTGACATAGCCCATGGTCCCCAAAGATGTTTGGGAAAGAAACCTCTTTTTAAAAAAATTAGGGCATTTAATTGTAACTGATGATGCATGTCAGCCCTGGTCCCAGGAGGGCTTACAGCTGCATTTCCAGAAGAAATGGGAATTCCCTGGGTGACCCTGATGGCTTCTGTACCATGAAATCTTCTCCTTTATGGTATTGTAGCTAAAAGTGACATACACCTTTTTCAGCTGGATGTTGGGAGCATGTGTGCTAAAGCTAGATCATGCTGAAAACAAATACAGCTTTCTGGATTAGCAATTGAATATTTTACACAAAAAATCCCCAAACAATATATATTTTAAATAGCAGCATCACAGCTGGCTCTGTAAATCCCAATGTCTAAGCTGCAGCGATGTTTTTCACCAGTACCTCTGTAGTTTGTCAGCACAGCTATCTTTGAATTAGCTCTGGCAGTAATGGAAACCCCTGTAGATATGGGGTTACAGGTAGCCAGGAGCACCTTAAGGCTGTATGGTGTAGGTGTCTGTGAGAATGATGTGTGTGGCAGTGCTGAGTGCTGATCCCTCTGCTCCTTCTCTAGCTTGGTGCTTGTCCCAGTGCTGTCACTCATGGGGTACATGGAGAGCTGTTTGCCAGAAAGCAGTGACAAAGAAAGGAGTGGAGGGCTTGTCTGTGGCTGGTGGATCTTCTAATATTTCACTATTTGGCTAACCCCAACATGACTCTGTGTGTGATTGCAGCACTGGTATTTTATTCCAATCTGATAGTAGCACTATTTTGAGCCTCTGAAGAAAGGTGAGAGGTGAAAGTAGTGAGAAACAAAAAGAGTTACAAAAACCACATCTCTCTACCATTCCAGCTTTTTTCTCTGCTGTCAAAAATTGCTGAGTGACTTGGATGTCTTCTGTGTAAAATGAGCTGATTTAAGTATTAGCAGGAGAAAGGCAATCTTCTACAAAAGTGGGCTACAAGCAGAAATATTTTGGTAGGTGGGATGAATGTACTCTTCTGTCAGCACAGATAATATTAGGTGTAAACTCTTGGCAAAATTCTTGACATTAGTATAGATACACAAGACAGAGGCCTAATTTAACTCTCAGCTTTGGTAATTTCACTTACATTGAGTGCTGTGATACTTGACTTTTTACAGCACAAATTTCCAATATAAACTTTGTGCAATGCGGCTGTTCATTGTGATTCTGAGACCTGGTGATTAAATGATTGAAGAACAACACATCCCTAGATGAACATCTTTCCTTCTCTCTTGCTCTTGCTAAACACTCCTGTGCAGGTGTAATGGATGCTGTGTGGAGAGAGGTCGTTGTGTTTTATAAATAAAAATGTCTCTTTAGAAAGTTTCTATTGAACATTGTAAGCAGGAATCAATAAAAAATGGAATTCTCTATAAAGTATAGAAATACAGAAAACATCTTGTTTCATAGGAAGAAATTTCTGTTTGTTCAGACTAGGTGATGTCTGTCAGGCAGTGGGTTTTTGTTACGTCACAATAATGCACGCACCAACTGTATGGGTGATTTTGTGCATAAAATGATTTTTCGTTATTTCTTTGTCAGATTCTGATTTTGTTGTTATACCTGCCCACCACTTTGAACAAGAGAAATTGTTGTTTTGACTTATAGGAACTGTGCCACCCCTATCACCTGAAGAGAAGAATTGAATAAGAGAAGCAACAGGAAAAAATCAATTTGTATACACCATTCCCTGCCTTGTATGGCATTTGCTGTACAAAGCTGACTTCCCCTTTCTAAGCAAGACACTGAGTAGGTTTCTAGTTTCCTGTGTGGTTAACCAGCACTGGAATACTGGATTGTTTTCTGTTGCTGAAAAACACAAAGCTTTTGCTCATTTGTGGCAGGGTAAAATAATTAATATTGGTATTTGTTAGGCTGATAACCTATGCAAACATATTTTTACAAGGTTATGTTGTGTTGACAAATTGAAGCTTCAATGTCTTGAAATGGAAGACTTTATTTTATACTACAACATGTTTCAAGAAAAGAAGTTCTCATCAATTAAGAAAGCTTAGGTTTGATATGTCTGGGAAAAGATTGGTCTTGCACAGGAAACTTTTGAAAACTACTCTATTTCACAGTTATACCAAGACCTGAATTTCTTAGCAAAGCCTGTCATATATTTACAAGAAATAAAGTTGTGAAGGACAATTGTAAGGGAATTGATGCTGCATCTAGAATATTGGACTAGTATTGTTCCAAGCCAAAGAAATATCAGTATGGCAAACAGGGAAAGGAAATACTCATGCTGATGGAATGAAGTATTGATTTAAGAGGGGGTCAAAAATCTGCTGTGCGCTATAAATAAAGAAAAGAATAACTTTTAGCTGCAAAAGTGGACTGGTGTTTGTTTATTATTTTAGAGGGCTTTGAGATTCTTAAAAGTGGTAATATTGGAAAATATGTAGGACTACAATCCTGTTTTAAAAATAGATACTCTCTCTAAATTATCTGATTTGGCATGAAGATAGACAAACATTGACTGGAAAAAATACTCTGCTTCTGAAGGAAGTATACTTTTTATATATATATATATATATAGTATATTTATAATTCTCTTTTGAAAAGCTAAGCAGAATTTTAGCTCCATGTATGATTTCACTTGGAAGGAACTAAGCTATGTAAGCTATCGGTAACACTGACTTTAGGCTAAAGGTAACTCCCATCATTAAGAATCTGCCTCTGTGCTTTTGTTGGCTTTTAGTGATCAGACTGGGTAAGGACTAATAACCTTTAGAAGCTGAAGAATTTGTACAGCTTGTAGGAAAGATGTGCAGACAAATTCATCAATTAAAAAGAAAGAGAAAAATTATCAGTCTCAGTAGGATCATTGTATCTCTGTCAGCACAATCTCCATCTGCTGCTGTTCTACAAATGTGACTGTATTTGTACCTTCAGGCAAACCAGGCAAAGCATTATTATGTGAAATAATAAATTCAAGTTTTGAACTCTACCACATGCTATTCTGGTTTTAAGGACAGTACCTGGAGCAGTGAGACTGTTTTGATTGTAAAATGGATTATATACAGAGACTTGGGAAAATTATATAGTGGCCGTAGTGGTCACTGAATGAGCTCATTTGGTGCATTTGCTCTCAGTGAGAATGAACTGAGGAGAGTGATGCTCCAAAAGCCTTGCTGAATATGTACTTGGGAATCTGTGCACTAGAGGTTTGAGTTTGGAAAAAGAGGAAGGGAAGCATGAGTGGGTGGAAGATCTACAATTCCACCAAGGCTTTATTTGGGCACCCCTGGCATTAAGGAATGGGAGCTCTTGCCCTTGAGGGGCAGAGCACTCGCGCTGTCCTTGGGTCCAGTCTTCCTTTTGTATTCGTTTCATAACCAGCTGCATTGTTAATGTGCAAGGACTGGTTGTTTTTTATAAGACACTTTTTTGTTTCTTTTAAACTAGAAAGATGAAAACTACAGAAGCCTCCCACGAGATACTAGTAGCTGGTCTAACCAGTTTCAGAGAGACAATGCTCGTTCATCGTTAAGTGCCAGTCATCCCATGGTGGACAAGTGGCTGGAGAGGCAAGAACAGGTAATATATATGTGTATATATATATTACTTTATCAATCTAATCTTTATGCTACTCCAAGCTATTACAAAGAAGTGTATTCTTACCTGACATAGGCTCTTTAAGTGTGATAGAAGAACCAGCAATATGCTGACTACATTTATATGGGATTCCTTCTGCTGCAAAAAAACCTGCATTAAGACTGAAATGGACACCTGAAAATAATTTAATTTTTGAGTTCATAAACACATTCCTATTGTATATGGAGTGCTGCTGTTCTTCACAACTGATACCAACAGGTTTTTTTTTAATTAGTATTATTTTGATAAACACTCTGCCATTGAAATCCAACAGTAATACTACATAGTAGCCAAATGTGGGTCAGTTTTGGCACGGCACTTTTAAATGCTTGTTATTTTTAACACCATAAAACATGTTAATTATAAATTTTAAGACAGTATTATATTTATTTAGTGTCTATTTATATTGCTTTTTATCTTAGGCTTTTTGAGACACTTAGTAGTTCCACTTTGTGGTTGTTTTAAATTTATTTATTTAATTCTTAATTTATTAATAAGCTGGTAGTCACAGAGGTTTAAAGGTCTGAAATTCAAATTACCTAGCAGTCACCTCATGTCTTTATATATGCCTGAAATTTTCAAAGAAGATTTTTTTCTGTATTCATCTTCAGATGTATACAGAAAATGCATCTTTAATATGGAAATTGGAAATACAGCAGCAAGCTGATATGTAGGGTAGTGCATAGGTAGCATTATTACCTCATTTTTTTCTTTATGCAATGTGCCATGAAAATACTGAATTTCTGCATTGAACAAAAATGTACAAATTTTCTATTTTACAGCAATAGGACATAAACCCAGAATTTGCATTATACAGAAGAGCTTCAAAATGAAATTTGCTATTTGACACAGCCCAGGCTTTGTTATACTGTACCATGTGAATGGAGGGGAAGGTTTATAATCCAATCCCTGGTGACCTGGGACTGATCTTCACCCACAAATCACTTACTGATATTTGAAGTTTGGCATTGCCAAATCATGGCATACTCCAAACATTCTTTATTCAAGCCCATTCTTAGTTTAAAATGAGCTTAAATAATATCACAGAGTATTTAAAAAAACCCTCAACCTCCTCCCAAATGTGAGTTATTAACTATTTTTATGCCTCGTAATTATCTGCAAATTAATTATATGTTCTATGAGAAAATTTCTGTCTTTGGTCTTTCTATTCTTTCCTCTGCGCATTTAATGCCAGTGTTCATTCCATTGCTGTTTTCCTCCAAGAAGATACAGTGTTAGGTTGGATGAAGTGAGCTGCTGTCTCTGTGTCAGCCTGTGTTGAAAGGGAAAGTCAGTGCCCAGATTTGAAGGCACCTCCTGTGTCGGTTCTGCTCGTTTGATGTTGTCGAGGCATATTTCCATGCATCATTAGACTTGCACTGTGGCAGTTAATGAAACTGTTGTCTCAGCAAAAGAAGTTGGATTAGAAATCGTAATAGTGATCATCTTGTAAAGTGTTTGGTACATGAAATTTTAATATATGATGTTTCATATTAAGCTTTGTGTTGGTTTTAGTCTCTGAACAGCTTAACTAGTTCAATTTGTTCACCAATTAGGTAAATAATTTGCCAGTAATGGTAGACTGGAAGCATATTTGTTACCAGAGTTAACTGTTTACAGTTTGAAATTGTAAATATGATGTTTCTTTAGAGCAAGTTCTCTGCTTTTTGTTTTTGTTTGTTTGTAGTGGTGTTTTTTTATTAAGAGAGATGGTTTATTCTTTGAATATGTTAATGATTCTGCATGTACGTGGAAGATCAAGATCCTTTTGCAGTTTCATATCAGCAGGATAATTAGATTGAAACCTGTTTAGCAGGGTACATACAGGAGAAGGTCTGTTGGGAGTGTGGGATGCACTATAGGGAAGAAGGGAAGGGCCTGGTAGGGGATGGAGTAGCTGCAGACAGAGATATTCTTCCACGCCTTTTGGTGTTTTTAATATCTTCTTCAGTATCCGCTGTGGGATGTTGTTTCCCACTGGTTAAACCTTCACTTCTGAGAAGAGGAAGCTCAAGCAACAAGGTTGCAATCTGGCATAATCAATTAATGTAGCAACTTCTGGTTGTGCTCCGTTGTGCTTGGCAGAGCTGTGGAGGGTCTGGAGTGCTCTGTGCACCCCGCCAGGACGTGCATAAAGAGTAGCAGACAGCAGGTCTGGCACCAAGGGTAAGGCAGCAGCAGTGCCAAGAAACCTGTAGGGCAGAACCCATTACAGATACCAGGAGTATTAATAGTCCTGATCTAACGTGCCTTTATGGCTCTTCAGAGAAGGTAGTGGAAAACATTGAGTTCATCTTGCAGACTCCAGAGACTTTTTGTTTGGATGAAGGCTCCTCTGTCTGGGCTCAAATTACTCCTCTCAAAGCTGGCCTCATCTCTTCCTTTTGAATATTAGGCAAGAAAGAATTCCAGGGTGATCTTTGTCACCTTCTAGCATAAATGAACATTCCCTGGAATTACATTTTGAAAGTGTGATGTGCCAAAGAAGTACAATTATTTTTGTGTGGACAACACCTCATTTCCTACAAACAGCACTAGGGAGCAAACTGTAGTGCTATAGCATCACAGCTCGTTCTGAAGATGAAACAAGAGACATTGTTTCTGGGAAACCATTATAAACCACTGTAGCAGGGATTAATAAGGGCACAGAATTAGGTATGTTCAAGTAGGTGTTAGAGAAATAGTTCTGTAAACTTGTCCGGGTTTTAGTGCCTAAAAATGGAGGAATGTATGAAGCTTGTTAAAATTTCTGGCACTAATTGCTTTTGCTCATATCTGTTGAGTTTTACTTGGGCTCCAGTAAATTAGAGTGATACATCAAATAAATGGAAAAGATTGTCTGGTTTACAAGTCCATTAAGGTCTTCTGGTTGTATGTGCTGGTTAGCTGTATCTGCCTAGCAATTGTTCCCAGTTAGTTCCAGAGCCCTCTGGTTGTCCACAAGGCAAATGATCCATGTGTTTCTCAGTAACTTCTGGTATTTCTCAGGCCAATGAGATAAGTTATGTGAAACTTTGTACCAAAGAATAATTTCACCACTATGGAGCCAAAAATGCAAATTCAGTTTCGGAATACTTCTAGAAAGGTAAAGATTTTTAAGGGACTTTTTACAAGAGCATGTAGTGATAGGACAAGGGGATATGGCTTTAAACTGACAGATAATAGATTTAGATTAGATATAAGAAAGAAATTATTCACTAGGAGGGCAGTGAGGCACTGAAACTAGTTGCTCTAAGAAGTTGTGGATGCCCCATCCCATCAAGGTGAGGTTGGATGGGGCTCTGAGCAACCTGGTCTAGTGAAAGGTGTCCCTGTCCATGGCAGAGGGGTTGGAGCCGTAGGTATCTTTAAGGTCCCTTCCAACCCAAACCATTCTGTGATTCCATGATTGTAGTTTTTACTCTTTCACTCAATTAATTCTTTTTTACAGATTGTCAAGTACTAGGAAAAAAAAAGGTGCAATCTTTAATTTGATTCTGAAATATCTTAAAAAAGAAAAAGTTGGTTTTTATTCTTGCCTTGACCTCCACAACACCTTCCGTTTCCCCACAGCAACCAAACTTTAAAGAATAGTTGAAAAATCTTATTTTCTCTGAAATTTATTCATATATGTGGTAATGTCACTTTTATTTGAGAACTCTTTCTTCCCTCAGTTCACCTCAAGACTTGCTTGGGCCCTGATCAAATCTGGCCTCATGCTGTTTCATACCAGGGAGACATGAAAGGGAATATGTGAAAGAGTTAAAGTTTTCACCAATTCCTTAAGTTTAGGTACACAGAAACTTTCTCTCACATGGTCATTTTTGTTTTATTAGTCAAATATTGGAACTGACAGCAAACAAGACACCATGAATTGGAACAGTATATTCCTTGCTCAGCTGGTTGGGAATGGGTGCGAGGACAGCAGGAGAGGAAGTCATGAAACAACCTCACTTAAGTGTGAAGTAGTTGATCAGATTTGCAAATACAACAAGTTTAGTGTAGTTAAAACTACATGTAATTATAGTTTAGTGTAGTTAAAACTATATGTAATTCTATATACATACAGGTGTATATATATTTTTGTACATTCATGTATTTGGTGTATATCTGTATCTATCGTGCATGAAAACAAAGTAGGAGATGAAGTGAAATTTCATAGTTATTACTGAAGAACATGTCTGATTCCTAAGTGCCCTGTAGCTTTCTGGTATCCAGGAAAAGCCAAACTAGAGCAACTCAAATGCATTCTGAAATGGCAAGAGAAGCTGGCTACTACTGCTGTCTTCTTGAGCAGAAATGTGCTGTGTGGAACACTTCCCTAAGTTATTTTTGTTCAAGACATCTGTCCATAGTAATCTGGTTCGGTTTCTCTGGTTCCTGTTGCAGCAGGATCAGACGTGGCAGTAGCATATGGGTCTTGTATCTCCAGCTGTAGAGCACCTGCCTTCAGCTTGTATTTTCAGCAAAATAAGGCCTGCTTTTAATATGATTGAATATGCTCTCTTCAAACATTTCAATACTATAAATTAATGCGTTTCAGCACTGTCAGTTGAAAAAAAAAAATCAAAGCTTCAGAAGTAGGTTGGCGAATTTAAACCACTAATTTAATGTGGATTTGTCAAATTTTCGTGTAACAATGAAAAACCTGTTTCTATTTCATGCTTTAAGAAAGAAGGCAGCAATGCAGTTCATTTATTTTGTTTATTTCTAAATGTTTCATAGCATTATGGCTAATGTATATATTTTTGTTTTCACTAGTGTACCTCTTTTGTGCTTCTCCTTGTCTGACAGGTGTATTTTGGCTTTTTTTTCCCTAGGTTTGATCTTTTATTGTGACTGTAACTGCAGTGGAAGTAACTGCAGTATGTGAATTCTGTTTCGTGGCCTGAAAGGCTCGGGGGTGGAGGCTTTTATCTCAAACTCCTCACATGTAGAGGTTGAAGCTGCAGTAAAAATTATTATCATTTTAAGGAGTTGGGCTTTAAGATTTGGAAAAATGAATAGCTAGGCTTCAGTTAGAGGAATCATTTTGAACTGGTTATCCATTACTCTGTAAAATGCCAGGGTAGAGTCTATTGCTTTCCTCTCTCTCCAAGGACCATGCATTTCATAATTAGTCTCTTGTGATAACAACCTTAATGAACATGGAACCATGGCAGCATATACATTATAAAATACAAAGATAGTTTTAAAGCTTATCATACTCCCTATAAAGGATGTCTATCACAAAACCAGAGAAATGCATATGTTCAGAGCTCTAGGCATAGTGCAGAGAGCTGTCTTTTTGGGGGGTTGTCAGTGGAGGTCCCGTATGAAATGCAAGGAATGTGTGTGTGTGTGTAACCATGAGGCTGCCCAGCATTTGTGAAACTAGGCAACACTGAGGCTGATCATGGGAGGAGTAAATGTAACCAAATGTCATGTGTTTGCTTGTTTCTGGCTTGGCACATGATTTAAGATTAAGTAATTGGGCATAGTTGTAACCAGGGGCAGGTAGAAGTGACCAGTGCACTGGTAGAGGATTTACTTAAGGTTTGTGTTAATTAAAGAGTTGGTTGGAAGACATCAAGGTGCCCCTGCAGGAGTTAAAAGTATCCCCAGTCCCATATTGACTTGCAAATAAAGTTTTTTTACTACTTGAGATAGGTTCTTGGCCCTGTGATCACACTGGCTTCACTCTGATAGGGCTGTCAACACCCCGGCTGCTACAGCAGTTGTTTCTTCTGGATTTTGTACTGTGAAGATGATGGAAAGCTTGTTTTGGCCAAAGAATATTTTCTCTTAGCTGGTGCTGCTACAGGTAATTAGGTATTGACTGCTCCCTTTATTTCTTTATATTGGCAAGATGTGAACTATTTCAGCATAGGAGCTCAAATGCTCGGATGAAATGTAAGCTATCAAGTGCTGGCTTCTCAGCCTCCACTCAGCATGAAGAGGGACAATTACAGCTCAGTAAGGGCAGTGGTCTGAGGCAGCCAAATGCCCTGTCTGACTGCCAGAAGAGCACCTTGATATCTTGGAGCTGTTACTAAACAAACGTTTAATAATGTTTTACTTGTTTTTTTCTCTTTTTTTCTTTGACTAATCGCCCCTATGGAATATTTTATACATGTAATATGGTCAAAATTCATACACAATTTCTAATAGCATTTGACTTCCCATAAGACTGTTGTGGTATTGAGGTATCACTGATCTGTATGGGACCACAATTAAGTAATTATTCTCTAGATTTGTTTCAGTGTTCTCCCTTTGTTGCTTTTATTAGATAGGAAAAAATGCTATGCGTAGTGAGCTCCAAAATGAGAAACCTGTATTTCAGTGATTATAATGTGAGTACTTCGTCCAAACTCCTGTTGTTTACCCCTGGAGTATGGATCTGCACCAAGCTGAGGTGTGCATGAGCTCAGCTGTCACTCCCAGGCTGGATGTGCTGAGCTGCTTCGAGCAGCTGAGGCTCTGCTGGTGAAGGGCCCAGTTCCCACAGGCACATCTCAATCTGGGAATTGCTGGAGCTGGTTCTGTTATGTGTCAGAATGCTTAAAAAGGGGCAGGGAAGGGGAAACAAGCTCTTACGATGGGCATATAAGTTCTCTGTTTCTGTATTTATGGTTTCTGCTTTTAAGGTTAAAATTTTTACCATGTGTTTCTGTGGTGACAATCAGAATCACAGATCTGTTCTAGGTATAAATCTGACTTTGGATCTGACTTGATTCAGATCCAGATTTCTAAATCTAATAATAATTTCCATATTTCAAATAAATTTGATTTTTAAGTCCTATCTTGATATTTTTTCTGATATTTTTGTATTCCTACACCCATAGAAGAGTTTTCATGTCTCCTGAACTCAAAAGAATATCTGTGTTTTACTGTATACACCTTAGATGTGAAAATGTTAATACAGATACTTGTTGAATATTCTCTGAATGTTTGTGTATAACCACAGAAACAAAGAAGCCCTAAAGAGAAAGACTTATTTTTATGCTGAATGCATCAGTATGTACAGAGATAGAATCAAATTTCAAGATACAACCAATGCAGTATGCATTAGTGTTAGGAAAATATTAATGTGGAATTTATAAGTCCGTGCACTTTCATAGAAAATGGACATTTCTGGACATGACCATAATTGTATATTTTGGAGAGAGAAGACTCTTCTTATTTGTCTTAGTGCCATGAACAGATTTGAAGTTGTTTTTCGGTGCTGAGGATTTCAGTTTATATGAGGTAGGAGGTTGGAATAAACAGCTTTATTGCTTGGGGACAGCTGTACTGGTGATGCTTTTATAAACACTGTTTCATGCTGGCATCTATCTTGTTCTCCTTTCAAAAATAATATGTCATTTCATACTGTGTATTAAATAGGTGAGGCAGTTGGGGGCTACAGTCTACTTTCAGTTATATGCTGCTGTGTAGATCTGAATTCAGTGGCAGAATGTAACTCCATATGTGTCCACATTAAAAAAAAAAAAAAAGCCAAACCAAAGGCAGAAACGGCAATTTAAAAAATACTCATGGTTTTTAATTATCATAGAAAGACATGCATCATATTCAGGTGTGTATATCCTCACACTCAAACACTCTCACCCTCAAAGATGTTTAAGTATAAGCAGGCAGATGATGGACTGGTCTGAAATGTAAAGAATCAACAGCCCGTGTTGGAAGATACTTGGTCACCTGGTCCTACCTTTTGTGGGAAGGAGAGCCTAGGTGAGACTACCTGGTACCCTGTCCAGTCCTGTCTGACCACCTCCAGTGATGGGGAATGTATCATCTTCTTAGGGAGGTTCTTCTGGTAATTGATTTTTCTGATTATAACAAAATCCCCCCAAAAAACTGAACTAAACCAAACCAGAAAAGCACCACCACCAAGTATTTCTGATATTAAGATGAAATCTTGCCTGAAGCAACCTGTACCTGTAACCCCTTGTCTTCTCTTTGTGAAGAGAAAGCCTCTGTCCCCTCTGTAGCTACCATTTAAGTACACAAATAATGTGATGAAGTCCCCCTGAGCCTTCTCCAGGGAGAAAAGGCTTAACTTCCTCAGTCCTTCTTCACAGTGCATGCTTACCAACCCTTTAATCATCTTCATGGGCCTCCTCTGAACCCTCTCCAGTGCATCCTTGTCTTTTATGGGCTGTGGCAGCCAGAATTTGACACAGTTCTGCAGGTGCAGCCTGACAAGAACTGAATGGAGTGAGATAGCACAACTCTGTCTCTGCTACTGTCTGCTGTAAGACCCACTCTGTTTTGCAGAAACTTTTTGGAAAGTGTTGTCAGACATGAAAGGTATCTTCTGACTTGCTAGTAACCATAGACTGCTATTTTTCTGCCCTTTTGGACCAAGCTGTTTAAATAATCCTGTTGTTATGGAAATTTATGGTAATTGAACGTACCATACCAGCAGTATAAATAATACTCTCTAAAATTGCAGAGAGATCCTGTAGGAAGCTCTCAGTTAATTATTGCTATTAGTTTTTTTACTGTTTCCTAAATATTTTGTGGAACAATATTATCTCCTTCTTTTTAGACTTCTTTCTGTCCATGGCAGCAGGTCAAATAATGACATCTGAAAATCCATTAATGGCCCTGGAAAAGCATTTTGTCAAAGGATGTGTCTGGTGGTTTTTTTCTTCTTTGTTTTCTTTCTTCATGCTGTGAAAAAGGTTTATCTTCTCATATGTTTACTTTCTACTCCAGGTGTATATAATATATCCCCATGACTTGTTTATAACAAAAATGCTCTCTGTTTTCATAATGTGCTTGTTGGTGCTACTGTGCTGTGTCTTCAGCAGTCCTGATGGGAATGTGGCAGGAGTTAGTCCCGTTCAGGCCGGCTTAGGGTGGTGGTGGTCACAGCTTTCCCCCTGCACAGCCCTCCCTGCCTGGGAAAGAGGGGGGAGAGGTGGCCCCGAGATGGCCGAGTGAGCAGCACTGAGCAGGAGCCTCAATTACAGAGTGCCACAGTAGTGCAGAACTGAAATACATTAGTAAAATTAAAATTTGTCCTCATTCCCTCGGTGGGTAATACAGTTAATGAAAATAGATCTAACCAAATTAAGATAATTTATTTCATTAGTTTACGGCACTGTAAAACTTTTCAGGGCAGTACAGCCCTTTGGTGCAAACCTGAAATAGATGCAGTTCCACTGATCACTTCAAAGACCACAAAGGTTAAAACTTTTAAGTGTATTAAAGCAATTCTGTTAATTGTGTCTATAGAGGATTCTCCCTTGCCCTTCCTAGTAAAGTATTCTTAATTTAAAATTCACATTATGCTTGTTCTGCATTCTAGCCTTTTAACCAAAGTGTAAATATGTGATTATGTGTGTCTTCGAGGCTTAAAAAGAAATTATGCATTTTTGTTTCAGAAGGTGGTACTGGTAGTACATGGTATTGATATTTTACCTTTTTTCCCCTTTCATTTTGTATTCTTGTTTTCTCTGCTCTACCTTTCTCTTCTTCCTATGTATGTGCTTAATGGTTTGTAATACAAGTTGCTATGGGGCAGGAGCCAATTCCTTGGAAGGAAAGAGTTGCCATCTCTACACTCCGTTCCCTAAATCCCTTTCCCGTTTTATTTTGTGAAGTCTTGATGCTGGTTTTTTTTATGTTCTATCAGAAAGACACCATTCAAAATTAGAAGGTTATCCCAGATGCTGTAGGTTTGGGTTGTTTTGCTGAACCACAGGATGATTGGGCTTGGAAGGGACCTCTGTAGACCATGTAGTCCAACCACCTGCTAAAGCAGGTTCACCTAGAGCAGGCTGCACACGATCATATCCTGGCAGGTTTTGAATATCTCTGGAGAAGGTAATTCCACAAACCCTCTGGGCAGCCTTTTCCAGTGCTCTGTCACCTTCAAAGAATTATTTTATTGTTCCTTTCAATTTGTAAGAAAACCCAAGATCAACAATTTGCTTGGTTTTGTTGTCAAACCAAGCTTTTATAAGTCTGCATTAGAAGCCAGACTGGTCTTAGCTTCACATTAACCTAATTTGTATGTAACCTAATTCATGCTGTAGAATTTTCTTTACCTTAAAGGGAAAAATAAGTTCCTTTTTTTTTAAATACTCTGATTTTCTTCCTGATACAAATTTTCTTCTAAATATCTTATGTAACTTATTTTAAAGTAATATTTGTATTATTAATTTGTAGTGGAAGTTTTAGTCCTTCCTACACTAAAATAAAAATACTTCCTACACTGAAATAAACTTTTCTGGACTGAAACATGAGTGTGAGAGCTCTTGGCTTCTCCTTAGTGTTTTTTGGGGAGGTTCAGGTAAATCACTGCTGAGACCTGCAAGTCAGTTAACTCTACGCAGAACAGAAATAAGGACAAAGTTGTTATTTTGGGCAAGGGAAAAAGAAAGATTTTATATGAATGGGAAACATATCTAATTTATCGAATAATAGCAGGATGATTTTCCTAGTTTTTCTTTCTATGATTTTTTTTTTTTCACTAATTGTGAGGAAGGTGCTTTCAGAAAAGGGCCAAATTTGTCCTTTCTGTTGTGGAAATGATAGTTAATTTATCCTCCATAGATGGAAATAGGAAAGGTGCTTACTCTTTAAAATGCTGTGTGGACAGGTCATTTTAATGACATGGTTGCACTTTGCTGTAAATGGGAATGATACTGTGTAACTTAGAGTTAATAATTGAGTTATGTGGAAGTAATTTGTCTGGGTTTTTGTTTTATTTTGGGTTTTAAATTTAATCTTGATTTTATTGCTTAAGTATGAGCATTTCATTATTGAATGTAGTACTCTCTGGCTGTATTAAGTGGTTACTGTAATTTATAGGATACTTTGAGAAATGTCATGATTCTCAGAAGCGACACAGCATGATTTAGAGAGTGCAGCAACTGAGTGAATGGAATTACGTAATATGACCTGGTTGATGCGAGATACCATAAGATTTTAATTTATTTCCTCAGTATAACTGGGTGAGAAAAGAAGATAATAGGCCAACCCTACCCATTCATTCAATGGCTGATTTGAAAATAAGTCCATTCTAAATTGATCTTGAAACTACTTGGAGTTGCAAATGAAATGGTCAACTTCCTATCCAGGGCCAGGGAAGGGGCGAGCAGGGACAACAGGAATTAAGTTGGTTAGGAAATGGGGCTGTATGAAGAAGTTATTTACTTCTATGTATGTCACATACAAAAAAAAAAAAAAAACCCAGAAATACCCCTCTTTTTTGTAAATACTTTTATTTGATCTGATTTAATAAATAATTAAAAATCTTTTCAAAAGACCCAAGAACTAACTTCCAGCTGCCTTGTGGAAGTTGGAACCGGTGAGGTTTTTTGCTGAATCCCTGTGCCAGAGAAAGAACACCCATGTGTAACTGATGCAGTTACTCTGGATGAGGGAGGTTCCATATTCAGAATACACAGAATTAAAGCAAAACCTGCAGAACTAGTGTTTCCACGAAGAAGCAATCGATTGGATGAACAAGAGTTTCTGTAATAAACTGCTGTAAAGATTTTATTTTTCAAAAACATACTACTTGTAATTGTGATCTCTTGAATGTGATATTTTAAGAATAAGAATTGTTGCCCAGATTCCATATTAAGGTATTACTTTCATGCCATTTGCATGTGGTTACTTCAACTTCATTTGGATTGAAATTTTTTATGCTTCTTTTTCCAGCCAAGAGTTGACTATTTATGAATTTGAGAAAAATCAGTTGGCTATTATTTTCATTTGCCATTGAAAATATTGCTTGTTTTCGCAGTTTAAAAATCAGGGCAGTATACATACAAAATTATTTCTAAAATCGGAGGGGAAAAGAAAGTACCCTTTGGTTTGTGTACTGCAGGCATTTTTACAGACTATGGAATAAACACATGAGGAGTGAGGTACCCAGTATGATCAAAACCTCTGGTTCTCTTACTATTTCCTCAAAATACTAGGCAGGAAGCCAGTGTTCAGTCTCTTTGTTTCAAAGCTTAATTTCCTCTTCCTTTTGCGGTACCCTCATTTGTCTTCAAAAATCTTTACTTTCCCAATGTGTAGGAACTCATGATTGCTTATAATTTCCACTCATTTATCCAAAGCACAGACTAAATTAAATGTCCCAAAAGAAAGCAGCCATATCTGTGAGCATCTCTGTTTAAAATTATTGAAAGTTGCATTGAATATTCCATCATGACATTTTTATTTATCTTGGTTTTCTAGGCAATAGTTGTTACAACAAAGCACAGACTTCATAATGCAAGCCCATCAGTAGTTCTTCCTTGTAGTTACACTTTGCCACTATAAATAGCTTTCTCTTCATGAAAACTCTTTTAACTCATCCTCTCATCAGAACTGATGGATTTTTCTGGTGACTTCAAGGTCTTTAAAACTATTCTCCATGCAAAAGACATATTATATTTCTGTAGGATAGTGTGTATTGTAGCATTGTGGGTAGGTGAAATTAATGTAGCTCAAGGACTCTGACAATTTTTTTCTCTAAATTAAGAAATGTCAGCTTTACTGAAAAACTGAAATTGGGTAGGAGGCACTTCAGCTCCATACTGGTGTGTCAGAGGACAGCAGAAAATACTGGGATGTAGGCTGGGAAATATGTAGGAAAAAAAAGTTGATATAATATAATCAATGTGAACCCACATATCTACCTACACCATTGCAACACAGCTCCTTAATGATTGTTTAATTTTATGGCTTCTTGTGTTGGAGACACTTTGTGCATGTCAGATTAAAGGAGGCGCAGTTGAAGAGTTGTGCCCTCCCATGGTGGGCCCTGGGGCTTTGAGCACATTGGTGTCAGGCACGCTTTGACTTGTCTTACTCCAAAGCCAAACCTCAGAATCCTTGGGTGAAACCACAGCAGTGTTTGCATCTGCTGAGTGCAGCTGAGACTGTTCTGGGTGGTGGGAGTCACTTCGAAACCACCCTTGGGGCTGTTTCAGCAGAGCAAACTGCAGCTGCTGGGGCTCGCTCTAGCTGGGTGTTCTGGTGAGAAGTGGAACCTCTCTGGGTCATCTCAGCCAGGAGACTCTACAAAGATAAAGCTCAATTGATTTGTGATGCTATCCTTGTTTGCCAGTTAGAACACAGCAAATCTTCATGTTCATTTTTGTAGTTCAGCTTTGTTGCTGCTCATCAATATAAACATTGGAGTTAAATGAAGTACAGGTCCATAGTTGTTTGTATACTAGAAATACAGAGGAATTCATTAACTGCTCATTTTTAGGAATACTGTTTTAAAGTGTTGTCATTGATGACATGCATATATATGCAGATATATGAGCATCTGTACGTTTACGTGTCTGTATATAACTTCTAAAACATTCAGACAAAGCTTTTTCATGTAATTCTTTTTTAAAAAATATTCATGTTGCTCAGTTTTCAGTTATTTTCCTTATATCTTGTGTTTATCTTGCTAGCATCAGTAATTGTTTTGGATAAGAAAGTGCCCAGTGTAAACTTCTGCATGCTGGAAGAGGTAGTAAATAAACATAATTAAAAAAAAATTGATTCTGTTTTTTGGCCTTGCAAAAAGCAGTGGTCTTTTTGGTTATGTCTACAGCTAGCCTGAAATGACAGTGATGGCATAAGATGCTGGGTTTGTTCAGTCACGCAGACCAGCATCAGCTGAATTCATTTAATGATCTGGAAAATTGGTCTTAGATCATGTGTTTTTAAAGTAATAATAATAATTATTCAAGTTTAGAATCTAAGATCTTTCAGGAAAGGCTGACCTTCAAACATATAGGTCTTACACATAAATTTCTTGATTTTCAAATCCTGGATTATTTTTCTTTCCCTGTTTTAATACCAGTAGTCTAAACTAGGATAGCTTTTAGGTAATTGTGGTGATTAAAATCTAAGAGACCCTAAATAAGATTGGGGGTCAGCAGAGCTATTAGTGGGGCACTGTTTAACAACATGGAATCTGGGAAGCAGTCCTCTTTGCATCTGGAGCAAGAAGCTTGACTATCGTTTCAAGAAGGAACATTTCAGAAATGCTCAAATAACCAGTTCATGCTCAGTTCTATAGTATTATAAATCTGTAAATGGATTCTGCAAGTCACCTCTCTAATCTCAGTGACAAAGTTAATTTTTCCCCCCTGAAGACATTAATTTCACAGTGTGAGAGAGTTTAACTTGCTTCCCTTCTGTTTTAGTAGACTGGCAGAGCAGATATCACTGTCCCTGACACATCATTTTTTCTCCATACAGTACAGTGTACTTTGGGACTGTAGCGCAGCAGTAGACTGGCCCAGGAATCACAATCTGGGCTTATTGTCTTTGTGTATCCTCAAGGAGTAATATTTTAAAGTCACTGCATCTGTTGGTACTTAAGAGCATGATTTTTACGTTTAATTTTTGCCAGTTTTTACCATCTGTGTGTCTGTTTTTTGGCTCCTCACTTTAATTTTTCAGTTTAATTTCTCAGTTGCACTGGGATTGCTTTCTCTTTCTCACACATGCTCTTTTTGAGTCATCCATGAACTTATACTAAAAAAAAAAAATTATTTACAGCAGTTGCATAATAAAATTCTTGGCCTTCACATTTTGATTTTTTTTAATGATGTCTTTATATTGAGTCTCCTAGTAAATGCATGTCATTTTTGGAAGTGAAATAACTTATTAGACTTTGTTTAAGTTTTAAAAAATTACTTTTGGATTAAATTGAAGCATTTTGGCGGGAAAAGCTAGCTTGATCACATTCAACACATTCTAGTCTTTCGTACTCATTTAGTTTTTAATGCCCAGGAGGGAACAATTTTCTTGAGAAATCTGTGTTATAATCATAAACAGACATAGTTCAGTAATTTTCTCATGAAACATTGGCTGAAGTTCTTGCACTAATGACTTGAAGCTCACACAAGCAGGAAGGTTTTTGTTTAAATTCCAAGAAAAATACTAATGAAATACATTAAAATAGAAACAAAATATACATGCAGTGTGTTACTTACGGGCTGTTTTCAATAATTTTGATGTATCTTCATCAATTGAATAAACGTCTCACAAATTCAGGCATGTTCTAGCAATTCAAGAACGTTCTGATAATAATTGAGTCATTTTCTCTGATTATCCATGATAATTTTTTTACTAAAAATTACACTGTGTAAATAAATGTTTAACGTACAGGGGTAACTGTATTGCACATTTATCAAATGTTTTGCTTGTGTATGCATTTATGAGTATTGAAAACTCCACTGCTGCTCTGATCTTTTTCTCGACTTATGTATTTTGCTTCTCATTTAAAATATAATACATTCCTTAAGGTCGAATTTAGTGGCTTTTTAAAAGCATGCTAGTTTCTTTTTAGCCTCTTTCAAATATTTGTAACTGAGGATTTTAGAGTTTCTATTTACCTCCTGGTGTACTTGCTTGCTCTTAGTTGATTTTCAAACCAGAATATGGACTTGCTTCCCATTTGATCTTTTCCCCCACCTTGGTTTCTAATGAATATTTTGTGTAGTGCTGCAGAAAACACTGAGTAAGGATTACATTAAAATACCAGCACTAGCAGGTAAAAACATGTTCCTTTTTGAATATGTGGCTCTTATAATCTATAGTGCCCCCTCTCTTTGTGTGGGCTGCTTTGCATTATTAACAATACTGTAGATTATCACAAGACCAAAAAAAGTAATACTTTGTTCACCTGAGAAAGGAAGTGTTTGTTCACCTTCTGTTTTGAAAGGAAGTGTTGCTGTGAATTTCCAAGGAGCAGAATTAGACGTCTTCTCTTCTGTCTGCATATGCCTCTAGCTTTTCCTAAAAACAGTGTAACCACCTTTTACTGTCTTCCAAAACTGGAAGGGCATGGTGGTTTTTCCTCTAGGTATTTGAGCTTTCATTCCTACTCAATTCTTGTTGTGTCTTGCTGTGAACTTTTTTTTTGTTGGTTGTTTTTTTTTTTTGTTGCTGTTGTTTTTTTTTTTGTTTTGTTTTAGAGAAAGGGGACTGTTAGTGCTTATTTTTAATTATCAGTTGTCATTAAAAAACATAGTGGTATTTTCCACATTTACTAGTAGAGATTCAAACGGTATTTGAGTGGTACTAGAAATTATGTAAATTACATTTTTCCAAATTTGAATTCCAAAATTTTCTTTGGCTCGAAAGGATTTTATTACTGCAAAGTTTAAATTCCCAATTTCCTGACAAATATTCTGTTATTGTAAGTAAAGAGAAAAGCTGAGTGAGCAAACTGGTATCCATTTCCTGGTGTACTGAGGTGCATGTTTTTACTACTCTGTAAAAACAGGGACTTGATTTAGAGTTGATAATATGTAATCAAGAGACTGCTGATTATTTGTTATCCTGTGGCTTGACTCTTAAAAATTTTGTGTTTTCAGTGGTGAGTATAAAGTAAGAATAAGAAGCAGGATGCTTTCAGTACTATGGTCTGTTAGAAAGTGCCAGTCACCTCTGCTGTCTGTTTTTTCTTGCCTTTACATGGAAAGCAAGTTGTCTCATATTCTCATGAGATGGAGCTGTAATACCATGAGAACAAAACCATGGATGCATTGGTCTTTCCATAGTGTCAGTTTACTTTGGGCTGAGAGAATTCAAGTAGTATTAAGTATTCCAAATGCAATGATGAGAGCAATCCATCTGTTTCCAGCAGCATCCCCTCTGAACTGGAGCCTTGCTCTTACCTTGAATTTTAACTAACTGTGTAAATCTAAGGATAACCTACATTTGAATGCCAGACACTCAGCTGTACTTTACTGTATATTTTAAAAGGCTTGTGGGAAGCTGGATGTAAACTTTCGTCTTAGGTAGTTTCCCAGCTGACTGGTACGTTGAATTAATTGAGAATGGGAAGGGCTGGTTCAATTCATTTCCATCCCTTGTATCTCAGTCATTTTCTGCAACGATGCATAAGGATTGATTGCCATAGCAACAGTGTTTTAGCTTGTACTACTGTGAATGTGGTTAATGATAATAGAATTATCTACTCATTTTAAATCCTGTTATATTATTAGGTCATCTGAGCCATCCTCTTGCTATGTATTGAGTTATTCCCTGTAGCCTATCTTGTAGTTCTTTGTCCATGCTGCTTTTACATGTGTTGAGCAGTGGGGATTCTGCTTCTTCCCTTGGGAGACTTTAGAAATCTGATATATCACTCCATTAAGGATTTTTCCTGATATTTAGCCTCATTTTACCTTCTTTCTTCCAGCTACATGGATTTGTACCACATGGAAGTTCTGTTCTTATATTTTTTTCCTATCCAGCATTTAATCCTACTTATTTACCTATGTAGAATATAACAGCTCAGTATTTGTGTATTTCTTATAGGATTTTCTTATAGGGAAAAGCAGGTTTATAAATACATCCTTTGTTCTTCTTTACTACCTCATTTTGGCAGGAAACTCCCTCATACTCAGCTACTGTTTAGACTACCTGAACTGCATAGACAAAAAGCTTCCAACTTTGCCATGTTTAACTCTTTTTGCTGCAGCATGTGCACCACTGGATGGGTGATTCTTGTGTGTGCATCTGTGCCTCGCTCTGCCTGATGTTCACAGTGGTCTCTGGTGAGTGGGAAGATGTAGTTTTTTTCTCATAAAGCTGGAGAGATGTTCCTTCATCCTTGCTACAAGTCAGCAGAAGTCCCTTCTCTGTCTGTCCTTCTTGTGTGGCCAGGCTGATGGTGGATGAGCATTGGTATCTCTGTTCCTCTCCACATCCACAGGTTGCACACTTTACACTCTGGAAATTTACTGGGTTTCTAAATCCTTTCTTCTCACGTGTTTTTTCTATCATAAAGAGAAATATTTTCTAGTCATGTCCAAAGAGACATACAAGTGGAAATGCAGTTGTCTTCTCCACTTCAGGCATTTCAAACTCTGTGCTACGTGTAGGTCAGCCAGACCAGAAAGTAGTTTAAAACAAATAAAATACAGTATTTTTCCATACAATGGGACTGTGGGTTAGCTGCCTATATATTGCATCATTGGCCCACTCCATGTCTGCTTTCTCCAATGTTGTTGTGGAGCTGGTAAATAAGACAGAGGAGTAATGTAATCTTTCCAGTAATCTCTTGTTTTCACTGCTACTTATGCTTTTTGACTAATTTTCTTCATTAATATTTGATGTCATACTGTTGCCCATTTTCTTTTGTTTTATTCATCTACAGCATAAAGAAATACTTATTACATTAATATTCATCCATACTACCCCAAGAGGGCAAAAGACTGAAGGGAGTTGCTATTTGAAATTACTTTTAGAGCTAAATTTGATGCAAAATTATTTCATGCTTCAGTTAAAACCAGTTAAAATTAAATATACCTCAGTATTATCACTGACTAATTATTTAATGTATGGTTATTTTTGCTGGTTTTTTGGGTCGTTTATTGTTTTTAGTTTTTGAGAGGTGCTACCTTTTTCAAGATTCTTCCCTTTGAAGCTTAGGCTAGATTGCATTTCTCAGAATTCTTTATCTTGCATTTATTTGTGTTTCAATTTCCTCAGTCACCAGGATTCTCAGTCCACCAGTGTAATATAGTGAAGTCTCAGAAAACTCACTGATCATATTTTAAAAGATTGTTTTAAACCTAAGTTGTATTTTACTGACAAATTTCATCACTTTGTTTTTAACTTACTCTTCCACTGTTTGAAATACATGTGTGCAAGATATTGAAATTTTTTTGTTAGTTTTTATTTTAATCAAACTGCAAAAAGATTCTAAGTATTAATACTAAGGAATTATTCTGAGCCTGTAAATAGATGAGGATAGACCACAAAAAAGAAGAGTTAGTAACCTGCTGATTATAGCAAATGAAAATTCGTAGGTTTTGAACTAATCTGTTTTGTTTCTCCCTGTTTTTTCTTCAAATTGTATAATCTTATGAGAACACCATGAGCTTTATTAATTTCAGTAAGGAGCCTTTGAGCCTTTGTCACAGAATTTTCTAATTTTTTTTCTAAATTGGTTTTGCCTTTATAATAAATCAGTTTTAATAAAGATATCATGGCCTTTACCTTGTCTCAAAGGTCCACTCTCCGATTCACTCTTCTACTCCTGTAATGATAAAGCAGATAATTTTCTATTTCCCATCTAGTCAGTACTGGTAGATCGGTATTGTCCTTGCACTGCCCTCTGCAAGAGCCAGCGCTGGCCATAGCAAGGTGCTGGGCTAGCCCAGCTAGACTGTCTGAAACTTAATGTGTTCTGTGACACTGGAAAGTGGAAATGCCCAAAGATCTTGCCCAGGGATGTAGAGAAAGAAGCTCTCAGTGCAGCTTGATTTCTAAAGTCACTTCTTACTGAAATCCCAGCATTTGCTTGTTCTTCAGATTTCTTCAAGCTTTCCTTTCATAGTTTGAAGAAAAAAGCTTCAGAATGGGAAGGTAATAGGACTTGCTTCCATCTGGTTTCCTACAAGTATTTTGTTTTCCAGGTTGAGAAAATAGGTGTGAAGAGTTAAAGCAAAATAAACATTTTTTTCAGAATGTCTTAGACTAAACTAGCTTCATTGATTGTTGCGGTTCATGTTTATTTTATTAAGTTTTAGCAAGTTGATTGTTAAATGGTTGGTTCTGTTATCCCCCATGTTTTCCCCAACTTAGTATTTCCAAAAGTTGTGCCCTCCCTTCCAGCTGTCCCTCAAAGAATCCCCTCCCCTTGTTCCAGACCCTTCCCTCCCTGTCAAGGCAATACTGCCTCTTCTGTCCTGCCTATCAAAGCAACCGTGCCCCTTGTTCCGGAAAGTTCCCTGTCATTCATTCCCTGAACAATCCTTAACTGAATCCTTTCTCCACTCCCCATCAGGATTGGTTGTTACCCTGAAACCCTGCCCCAAGTGTTGCCCCATTGGTTGTCCAGTTGTCTCCACCCTCTGTCTTGTACTGCTTTAAAAGTCCGCGCGCTGGGTGTGCTTGGGGCTCTTGTTGTCCTGGCCCCTTTGACGTTGGGGTTCTGATGTGCTTGGGGCTCTTATTGTCCTGGCCCGTTTGACCGTGGGGTTCTGTCTGAGTCTTGACCCGTTCAATAATCCGGCTAGACCTTGAAGACCTGGAGAGTCTCCTCTGCATTCTTTCCCCAGTCCCTGCCTTGCCGCCTTGGAGCGCTGCTTCTCGGGCTAGAGCTGCGATAGCTCTGAGGTTCTGTCTGTGGCTTTACCCCAGCCAGGGCAGTTTCCCACTCTCGTCACTGCTCTGGAATAACTGAGAGCTAGCCCAGGCTTGGGTAGGCAGTGGCAATTGATTGTCTCATCTGGGATTCAAATGTGATTTTATGGGAAATTGAAAAGTTCCTGTACATTTTGAAACCTTCAACTTGGCTTTAGCTAGTTTGTAACTGATTAAGTGACAACTAAGAAAACCTTGTGTTAAAATCAGAATGTTTAAATGTGGGGTTTAGCAGTGTTTATGCTTTTGGGCTTTAGCAGTCTCTATGCTTTTTTAATTCTAATCAACAAATGTTTTTCTGCTTCCTTACTGAATTTTGTTCCCCCAAATGCTACTGTTTACCTTTAAAAAGTGTTTATGTAGACATCTATGCATAAAGTGCTATGACTGATGAGAAGCACTCAGGTACATGCTTCTCTAATGTGTCTGTGACTTCTTTATTTTCACCTTTTTTGGGGTGAGATGGATGGAGAGGAATTCGACCACAAGATGTGGTTTTTTTCCATTTCTGTTCATGCATCTTAGCTTTTAATACATTCAAGAAATAGAATTTAAAAGTATAATTGTGCCTCTGTCTTAATTTGGTCTCCTTTAAGGAAGATGGTAGAATTTTAGTAATTCATATGGTTGTTTAGTAACTGCTTATGTGGTGACATATAAAGTTCTGCTGTAGATTACAAACTTGCAGGGAAAAAAACAAATTATGGAAGATAGGTCAGCAGTGTGCAAGGGCAAGAGGGATTTATTCCTGGAAAGCCTGCTCATTTTGAAAGAGGGGGAGTTGCTGATGTAGCGAGTTCAGTGAACAAGACCCAATTATTTAGATTAGTTGAAAATAGGTAGTGTTTGAATGAGGTAATAAAAGAGAGATGATATTAAAAGGGAGATGGACATAGTGCAAGTTACTGAATGCTGAAATGAGTGCCTTGAGCTGCTTTTGGGACTGCAGATGAGCAGTATCCTTTCAAACAACAGTCTGAGGCCACAGCAGTAGAGACGTTTTCAGTTGTCTCTGCTGCTGAAAGAAGCAGTCTTGGCCATGCTTTGCTTCCTCCCTTGTGTCTCCCTAAGCTTTTATGAGGCTGTTAATTAGACTGAACTGGACTAGCCTGGGAAATGTAACCAATTAAAATTGTTTTTATTAAACATTAATTTTAATTTAGATCTTTTGTATAATGATATAAATGCTTGAATAAACTGAAAGGAGAAGGTGGACAGAGGAATCCAGTGCCAGACATGACCATCTGGGGAGGGGAGAAGAGGAGACTGCTGCTTTCAACAACCCACATCTGTGGTTTGTGCTGGCCTTGCAGGATAATGAAATGCCAGGCTGAGGTGTTATTATGGGCTGCAGGATGGAAATACAATTGCTTGGAAATACTGTACCACGATCACACATACTGAATTCAATCCAAACTGCTCTGACTTGGTGTGGAAAAGGATGGTAAAGAGTTGCAAATGGAAATAAATCTCTGAGAAGAAGTTTAAAAAGAACTAATTTTACTGAGGAGCTGGGATCTCTTCTGTTGCCACAAATGATAATAAATGAGTTATTTCCTGAAATGCCCTCCTTTTTGTAACAGGTAGTTTGCGAAGAGCTTCTGGAGCCGTGGTTGTAGCAGTTGTTCAATGTCCTACACTTTGTTCCTTGGTACATTTTAGACAAAGAGGTTGTCTTTGGTGGTCCCTGGATAGCTTAGTGAGGTGGTGATGCTGAAGTTTGGCTGTTGATGATGATGAAGTTTTGTGTTTCATCACATGTTGTGTAAGGGTTTTGCATGGCAGTGAACAGTGCATGTGTGCTGGTGCAGGCCCAGGACCAAACTGCTCCAAGGGAGCTGTTCCCTGCCTTTCTCCAGCCCATCCTCCAAGAGGTGATGGGGCCTTCTTGGTTAAGTCCAGGAGTACATGTACATTTACATTTTTCTTAAACTAAGTCTTTGTCTATCTCAGAGACATCACCCAAAACTGAAAGCATTTCAGGCTGGAGATGAACCTCAAAAATTGGGAGAAAAATCTTTGTTGCCTCACTTTCCTTGAATAAATAATTTGGAGAATAACCTCTAATCTTCTTCCTATGGGTGCAGTGAAGCTAAAGTCGTTATTGTCCATGAACTGCTTTTGCCATATGTGCTGGAAGGTGCTACAGAAGTACTGAGTAGTATTTATTTTAAATTTGATTTAATGCTTTTGATTAAAAAATGAATAAAATTGTCATAGACCAGATTGTAACCCTGTAGGCACTAGGAATGGAGCATTTGTAAATGAAGCATTTACTGAGATGTTTGAAATTGTTTTTCATGTTGATTTCAACAAAACAAATTGAGCAAAGGACAATGAAAAATGCTATAGCATTTTCTGTTATTAAAATGGTGAATTTGTTTGGTGCCTAAGGTAAAATCCATGTTGTGCAAAAGACCAAAAAAAGAAAATTTTACAGCATAACAGGGGAACTCAATTGAAGCAATTTTAGTGGAGTTTCTCAGTGGAATGAGGTGAAAAAAAAAGTAAAACGCAGCTGTGAATTCAGCAAAAGAGAAGTAAAAGATGAAACTGCAAAATGGTGAAATCTCATCACTCAAAATTTGATAGGAGCTGAGAGCAGTCTTGGGTGCCTTGTCCCTCTGCATCAAGGCCAGGTGTCCTGCATCACCATCACAGTCCTGGTGCTCCCTTCTGGGTGTTCCTTCTCTGGGACTTGGGGCCAGAACCTTGCCTGGTTTTGTTATTTTAGGGAAGGAGGAGCTGAAACAGGAAGACCTAACAGTAAGATACATGCACATTAGGGCTCCTTTACCTCAGGTATGTTTGTCCATCTACTTGATGTATAACACAAAAGACCTTTTGAAACAGATGTATAGGTGTTTTAACTTTTAATCAGTATGAATATAAATTTAAAAAGTCATAAACCAAAGCGATATGTTAGCAAATCCTAGCAAATGAGAAGTGGAGGTAAGTCACTGTCTAAATGAGAGGAAGCCCGTGGATTTTTCTTTAAGCAAGTTGATAAGATATTAAAATATCAGTGGAATTGAGGACATCCTCGTTAAGTTTGCTGATGACACCAAGCCGCGTGGTGTGGTTGACACTCTGGAGGGAAGGGATGTCATCTGGAGGGAACTGGACAGGCTTGAAAGGTGGACACATGCAAACCTCTTGAAGTTCAACAACGGCAAGTGAGGATCCTGAACCTGGGTTGGGGCAATCCCAAGCACAAAATACAGGCTGGGTGAAGAGTGATTTGAGAGCAGCCCTGAGGAGAAGGACTTGGGAGTGTTGGTTAAGGAGGAGCTGGACATGACCTGAAAATGTGCATTTGCAGCCCAGAAGGCCACACATGTCCTGAGCTGCATTCAAAGCACCAAGGGCAGCAGTGAGAAGGAAGTGATTCTGCGCCTCTGCTCTGCTCTGGTGAGGTCCCACCTGGAGCACTGCCTCAGCTCTGGGGCCTCACATCATAAGAAAGATACAGACCTGATGGGGCAAGTCCAGAGGAGGCTGTGAAGATGACCAGAGAGCTGGAGCATCTCTGCTTTGAAGACAGGCCCAGAGAGTTGGGGCTGTTTAGCCTGGAGAAGAGAAGGCTCTGGGGAAACCTTATAGCACCTCCTAGTACTTAAAGGGGGCTTACAGTAAAGCTGGAGAGGGACTTTTTACAAAGGCATGTAGTGTAGGAGAAGGGGGAATTGCTTCAAACTGAAAAATGTTAGGTTAGATATTAGAAGGAAATTCTTTACTGTCAGAGTGGTGAGGCACTGGAACGTCTAGAGAAGTGGATGGTCCATCCATGGAAGGGCTCAAGGCCAGGCTGGATGGGGCTCTGAGCAGCCTGATCTAGTGAAAGGTGTTCCTGCCCATGGCAAGGGATTTTAACTAGATGAACTTAAAGGACCATTTCAAACAAAACCATTCCATGATTTTTATGGTTCTTTGGCAAAACTAACAGGGGGATTGTTAGTAACGCAAAACCAAAAGCTTTCAAAGTTGCGTTTTATAAAAGACAGAACTCAAAGAATATGTCTTAAGTTTAAACTCCCACCAATGTATAGACTTTTGCCTTATTGGAAAACAGATATTTTAATCGAATTTTTAAAAAGCCAAGTCTTCAGTGCTTCAGAGCTTTCTGATGTAATTTCTGAACGGTTCTGAGCCATGCTGAGAAAAGTATCCAGAATTGAATTTTGTTATTAAGATGCCTGTGTGAGTAAAATGATGTTTTGTGTGACAGGGAACAGAGTGCTATACTTTTACCTTGCTTCTAAATTGACTCTTACGTTCAGTGCTCCAGGGGATTGAACTGTTCTGTACTTGGCTGAAGCTAGTGAAATCCTTGCATGCTGATACAGATCTGCAAATCAAGCAACAAGGGACCATTTCAGATTAAAAAAAAGAAATGAATAAGGATAAAGGAGCTATGAGACCTGTTTGAAAATTGCCTAATGACAAATTCAAGTTGCTAAATAAGAAATGCTTTTCGTATCTTTGAAAAAAAATCCTCAGAAGAAAATCACGGTCTTTGAAAATGTGAGGTGAATAATAATATATTCAGGAGTGTTACAGGGAAAATGTGAAATGATTAATACAGAATTGTCTCCTTTCCTTTGTCTCAATATCAAGGGGAAACTATGTCACTTATCTATAATACATCTCTGCAGAAGTTTTTTAGATCTCTAAACTTATAGGTGGAGGCATGTACACTTGGTTTTCTGCAGGGAAAGCATGCCCCAATTTCATGTTTCCATTGTCATTTTTTTTGGTGTTTAAAAATCACGCAGGACTTAATGACTTTTTTTTTCCTGGTGTCTGTATACAGAATGAACTAACTTGGCAGATTAAAGGGAAAAGTATTTAAAATTCTGTTGCTCTACATTAGTTACAAGCAGGTGAATTCAGTGTGGATCTATTTATAGGAGAACTAATGGATGTGCCTAACTTGACCTACTTTAGACTACTCAACAGAAAAAAACAAACACAATGTAGTTGTAGCACTGCCATGTAATCTGGTTTTTTCCTACCTTAAGAACAAAGTAATATCTTTGTTGCTGTGGCCTTCTAAATACATATGTATATTTAGAAGCATATCTACCTATATCTAATCTATATCTGTATATCTGTTTATATTTATTTCCTGGATGCCATAGTAACAATCCATGTTAGGAGTGTATTTTTTTGTGGAGTTTTTTTAGTTCCATAAACATCAACTTCTGAATATCAAATGAATGTTTCTGGTCCTGAAATCCCAGAACTGTATTAGCTGGCATTATGGAATAGGAAGAACTCAAGTTCTAAAAGAAAATTAGACTTCATTTAGTAAAAGTCACCCCTGTTGTGAAAAAAAATCAAGTGAAGCACCTTCTACCCAAGCAGGGGCAGTTATTACATGAATTAGCAAGGGGTCATCTATAGGAGCAGTGTATGTATCAGTTACCACGATGAAAGGGAAAATAAATTGTATATGAAGACATGAACCAGAGTGTGTTTGTTACATGCCAAGTGGTACACTTATGTTGGTTCACCATGTGGGGATGTCTCTGTAATTGAGGTAATTCCTGCATTATGCAAGGTAGATGATAACCAGGCCTGGCCTTTGGGCTGAACTTTGCAGGGGAATTTGATTATACGTTGACCTATAATTGTAGCCTTGTTTCAAGTAAAGCTGATAACTATTTCCTTTAAAGATACTTCCCATGATTCTGACATCTAAGTAAGACTTTGAATCTGTATTTAATATGAACCCTAATATTTGTTTTACACTGGCAGATCTTGGTGGTCTGTATGTCAGTCTGTGAATCATATGAGAGGGGCATAAAATTTCAGAGATTTGAACTTGGAAATATTTTGTAGATAAGCCTTATATAAAACAAACAAAGAGCAGACTTACACCTGTGAAACAGATATATTTTGAGTCATGAGGAAAAACAGAAAATGGAATAAAGACTGTAACTATGCAGTTATACAAAATGAACCCATTTTTAAGGCAACAATCAATTTGAGGTAAATTGTTACGGTTGTACATGGGTCTGTGAGAGAGTTACTTCTCTTTGTAATACAATGGACACATCTATAATTTGCTATTGATCAGATCTTCAGAAAGCTCTTTGGATGGTTCGCTTAATATTAAAAGTGTGACAATCCATGCTTTATATATTTCAAATATGTAGCACATGAGAGGTTAGTACTTTATTGTTGCATCTAATCTTTTGGTTGATTTTATCACTGCATTTGGTTTTAAAGATTTATTTTAGTGGGCTCCCCAACAGGCAGCACTGTAAGTCCTGGGAAGCCTTGTCTTGTCCTGCCAAATCTTTTCTGGCTATTCTTGTTAGCTGTGGTTGGTTTTACTTATAAGCTGCTCTGTAAGTGGTCTGACAAATTCATTATGTGATGAAATGCCATGAGTTTTGTAGTTCTTCATATACTTGGCATCTAATAAAATGTTTAAAAAATAGGTTATGCAGTGCAGGTGTTACTAGGTGCTAAGAAAAGGAAGAGATGAAGCACATCTGGTATCTGAACAAGAAGCGTTTTGTGGCTTAGCATCCTAAGCTGCTTCTGAGACATTTGAAATCCATTTTAATATTTCTGCTTTTCAAAGTGTCACATCCAAGAGTCTTATATTTGCCTTTGCAAGCATGTAATATTATCCCCAACATGTTAATAAGGAAATGCACTTTTGAGATATTTTTGCCACTATCATATAGCAAGTCAGTGTAGGAAATTAGAAAGGACCCAATATTGTCTTCATTTTAAGTCTCTCTTTAATATAATAAATATATCCTCAAGGTATTTTTAAAAGTTCAATTTGGGAACAGTTTACCCATTTGCCAGTGAACAGAAACTTAGGGCACTGTTTTGTTATCATTGTATTATTTTGTAATGTGCTATGCGTGTTGTAGTGGTGCATATTACATGTGGACTTAGGGCTGTTGCAAAATGACCACAAAAATAGTTTTGTGCTCCAGTAATACTTGAGTCTTCTCTAAAATGTCTTTTAAATATGATCTGGTGGGAACAGCTACATATTTTTGTTATCCACTTGATACTTGCCGTCTGTAGAGGAACCTAGATATATGGATTTGTTCTGGTAGCTATCACTTTGCAGCACATCTCCTCCCTCTGCCTCCCACCCTGGACTGTCAGTGGTCCTGCAGAAGTCATTGAAAAAATCCAGAGTGGGATGACCTTAGTCTGGGGAAAAAAAACCCTGTGGTTTTCAGGCAAACAGCAAATGTAGTCTGTGAAATACAATTACAATGCACATTGTGAAATGTTGGAGAATCAGTGGTGCTTTAGACATTACTGATGGGCTTTTTTCTGTCAGATCCCATTTGGTGCTGTTTTCCTGGTATGGAGTTGCCAAGTTGCATGAGTGTTTGCAATTTTTGGCTGATAATTTTTTGTCTTTTCCTCAATATTATTTTCTCTGCTGGTAGGCAGAGACTATTTAGATGCATGAATTAAGAAGCATGTTCGATCAACAACAAAAAACCTTTTGACTTTTAATGCATTTCTTGCTGTTTGTTCGTAAGCTGTGACTGTAAGGACAGACCCAGGATTTTCTTGACTGTGAAGAAGCAGAAGCAGCAAAATGTCTCAAGTTAAATTCACTAGCAGGAAAGTCTTTTGCCTAACATACTAAAGCTCTTAAAAGGCTGTCATACTTTTTGGTGCTGTGTGCAATGCCTACTGTAAAAAGAATTAACTGCAGCATAATCTAGTAAAAATCTTTTTTACTGGAAGCTCTGCTACGTGGCCAAGCAGTATTTGTGTTGTGCTCCTGCCACCAGCCTGGCTTGCTGTGTGATAGAGGTGTATGCCACCAAATCATTACAGAACATATGTGTGTCATTTCAGTGATGCATCACAGGTTGTTGAGCCCCCAAAGACCATTGACTTCAGTGAATCTCTAAATCGATACACACTACAAAATAACTGAGATACCATAGGACTTGTTCAGCTGTTATTAGTATTGCCAGGTTTTTCATACATGTTTTAAGAAGTCATTATGAATGAAAAAATTCTAGTTACTCAAAATTTAATGAATTGTCACATATGTTTGCCAAAGGAAGGTTGTATCAAATGATATTCATTGGCTCTCTGGTGTTCTGCTTTTTGGACAATAGGAAATCAAATTCATCTCTCTTTAAGTCTGTAAAAACATTTCCTTTTAAGGCACTTCAAAACAGAAATAGTGCCATTGTAAAGCCAACCAGGCTTAAGGCTCAGCTTGATCAGTTTAATAAATGGGAAATAAGAGATGATTGCCTGTGATAGCAGGGAATGAATTTGATATTCATCAGAGACCTGAGAAATCCCTTCCATTCTGCACTCCTCCATGTCTATATGATATCTATTCACTGATTTGACTGAGCAAGGCAAATTTCATTTTAGAGTAGTGAGGCATATAAAAACTATGTGAATATTGTCATTTCCAATTGCAGGGTGACCATCCTGCAGAAGGACGCGAGTAACATAGGGATCATTGAGATGTAAAGAGAATATTAACTTGTATATATGTGTGTGTGTGCGTATGTATATATACACACATAAGATTAAATAATTTTTGCATGCTTTTTTTTTTGTGTTTAAGTGGATGATGATTTAATGTAAAATTTCTCTCTCCCTGGATTACTGATAATAACAGTGCACCAAGTACAGGGCTGATGTGAATTACACAAAGCTCTCACCTAATTATTTGTGCATATATATGTATGTTCAAGAGGGAACGTAGCCTATTTTTTGTATTCAATATTTTTTGGGTTTTCCCCATGTTGTCTCTGTAACTGCTCTTCAGATTTGATTGAAAATTGCCATTCTCTGGAGATTTGGCCGGTTAATCAAAAAGTGAGAACATTAGCACAAAAGCCTGATGCTGGTGTATTTGTGCTAGTTAAGACACAGGAAAAGAGGTCTCTCAGGAGCTGTTTCCCATCAAGTGTGATCATACAGAGAGAGAGAGAACCTACTTTATGTTGCAAGAACCAAACAAACATTTATGAAGCACAGCTGCCAGGAGACTAATAGCGAATATGTCTCTTCTTCCATAATCATTACAGAGAAGTGCAAGAGACTGAAAGGGGAAATATGAAGGGAAGGGCATATTTTAATAGCAAAAGCTTTATTTTATTTGTGTCTTGGCTGAGAAAAAAAAAATATTGTCAGGAGCTTGTCATTATAGATAATCTGTCCTTCTCTGCAGTAAAATCTAAAGTACCTGTTGGGTATTTGATCCTTTCAATTTGGTATTTACAGGACTTACACTCACTATGCTAAAATGTAAAAAAATTGAATGGTAGAAAACAAACAAGCCAGTGTCTGATGCTCCCTGGGAAAGTGAATCTCACTGTGATGCTCACTGAGGCAATGCAGGGTCTCAGGTCCCACAGCCACTACTGAGGGACTGAGCTGACTGAATACCATACGCATATATGGTATTAATACAAGAAACAGAAATAACATTATCACAGCTTATCAGTGTTGTATCAGCTCAATAGTATCTGAAGTTTAAATTGGTCACATTCTTGAAGGATGAGTGTATTGAAAGAGATGAAGTGGGAAAGTGCTTATTTGAAGATGAAGCTGTGGATTGACTGGAGGCAGGAGCTGATATTTTGGTAATGGACATTGAAATTTCCAGTAAGACAGGGAAAGCATTGCTGGTTTTGAGCTTTGGAAATTACACAAGGCAGATTTCATTCAGAAATTTTCTAAGAAAATGTAATTAAAATAACTGTTTGGGTTCGTATATATTGGATAAGGTTCTGTTGGCAAGAATACTGCTGACATTCCTTAACTCTGCACATTTTGTAATCCTAAGTGGTGATAGAGAGACTGTCTTCAAAAATAAAAACCCAATTTGCAACTTTTCATATGTATTTCATTAACACTGTGCAGGTGAACTGTGAAATGGATCTTTTTATAGGTAGAACTTTTAGCACTAATAGTCCATTTTGAGCCGTTAAGATAATTTTTCAGTTTTTGAGTCATTAATTTTATTATAGAACTTAGAAAAAGAATGATTTCTTTTTATTTTTCAAACAGTGGGAAATTTTACACTGAGCACATCAAGATATGGAGAAGTACATTGGAAGAGATGCTTTAAATTTTCCTCTGTGCTGTAAAGATGAAAGGATCTTTTAATTACTCTTATTTCAGTTTTGGGAAAAAACACATTCTGTCTTTAGTAGCTGTACATTAAAAACTATATCTTTTGATACAGCAGACATCAGTGGTTTTATACAGAGAAAAAAAAAAACAACCTTACGCTTTTGGGAGCTTGCTCAAATCAGTTATTTCTGAGAAATATCTGCAGTAGTATCCAAGTGGGTTCACAGAAGCTTTCTTGCTCTGTTAAATGTCCTTTTCCTTGTTTACCTCATCCAGGTTGAATTTGCCTTTCAGAAGAAAACTGCTTTCCAAATAAAGAAATAATTGCTTGATGCAAAGATTTTCACAGCTAGTTAGTTACTTTTCATAGTAAATCAGAATTTTAAGTCAAATCCCTCTGCAGGTGTCCAATTTTTCTCTGTTCACTTCAGTGTAAATCAAAATCTGTGTTATTTTGAGAAGAAAAGAGAGTCTGATTACTGTAATATTAAAGATTTTTAAAAGGGTACATCATACATCTGTTGATCATGGCAGTAGTGCTTTCATTAGGATTATGATTGCTCCTCTAAGCACCTATTTGTGGGCACATGCATGTTTCTGATACAGATCTGTCTGCTGTCCAGGAAAAGCCAGACAGAGGCGTGTGGGAGCTGCTGTTTCTTAATTGCTTGGATAACTGACAGTCAGTGTGGTTCCAAAACTTGCTGTGTTTATGATTCTTGAAACAAAAGGCACAAAATGTAGATGTGATGGTGCCAGATAGCATCTGTTTTACATAGCTTTTGATTTGCAGTTTCTGATTTGTTATACCCCAAGATTGGAAGGTGCATGGAGGCAGGAGGCAGCTAAGTTGGCTGTTTCCTCTGACCTGGCTGCACTCGAGGTCAGGCAGAGGGATGCTCCTCTCCTTGGCAGGAAAAGCCTCCAGACCAGCAGGTGGGACAGAAAGAAAGGAAATAGAATGTCCAGCAAATGGAGAGGCCTAGGTCAGGTGGGAACAAGAGCAAAGATACTCTCAGGGCTGGGAAGGGTGGGAAGAAGGGTTTGTACGAGGATTTAGCTCAAATGTTGCACAGAGGGCTGTGTCCCAGGAGGACACTGAAGGCATGGCTATCAAGAGCAAGCCCAAAGGACTGCTGCAAACACTGAGTGGGGCAAGGGGAGTTTTGTTTACAAAATTAAAGTAGTCAAGAGAAAAGCTTTTGGGGCTAAAAAGTGATGAAGCGTAGGACCCAAGTGTTACTAAATGAATGATGCTTACATTGCACATATATAAATGTCTGCTAAAATGACACAGCATAAAGCCAGACATTTATTTTTTGGCAGGGGCATATCTACAAATAAATAGGATGTTATTTCAATCTCTTCTTCCATGTGTGTGTGTGTGTATATCTATCTATCTATCTATCTATCTATCTATCTATCTATCTATCTACTTGCATGTTTGCTTGGAAAAACCACACATGAAAAATTGCCAAAAAACATAGTATTAACAAAGTCATGTTCATCTGTGATGACCTTTTGTCGTAAGTAAGATTCAGAATTGGGTTTCATCAGCAACTCGGATGAAAAGAGTTCTCTTCAGGCTAGTAATAGCTTCATTGCAATAAAAATACATAGTTTTCTGCAACCAGCAGTCTTTAACTTCAAACCAGGAAACCCATGGTGACAGTGATTTGCAAGATGCTGATTTAAATAAGGTGTGGAATACCTTTTTTCAGTATGAAACAGCTCCAAATGTTCTGATTTTCCTTTATAAACCTTTTTGCACATGACTTAAGAATTGGCGTGGAGATTTGAATATTTATTTAATTTTAAACTTTATGCAGTGGTGCATGCAGAACTTCAACTGAAATTGGTAAATACACATTTCTAGGCAGGTTCAAGATGCTGGTTAACCTTTGAAATGTATTACTTACCTTGTGCTTAACAGAGGGAGATGACAAGGAGGTGCATATTAATGCCTCTTGAGACACAGGATCATCAATCTTTCAAGTAGCTTGGCCTCACAAAGCGTGCTGCTTTCCTGGGTGCAAAAGGCATATCCATAGCCCATGGAAGCCTGGTGCATCCAGCCTCCTGCTTTTGCAGATTCCCTGTGGAAATCTCAATTGGACATTACCAGCTGTCTCTGCCTGCCTTTAACATCTCTTCAATACTTTAATAATTTGTCTGACTCTGTGTGCTAAACTCATAACCTGTCATGTATTATTTCACTGACCTGATTGCTCTGGCTCTGTGTTTGAAACCTACTGTTCACACTCTGTAATATTTTCTGTTTGATTACATGGGTATTTAAAAGTATAAGCTTCCAATAATTAACATACACATAAGAATGGGTTTAGAGCTTCTTACTGGAAGTCCTTGAATTACCCTGATCTAAATTTGAAAGTACAGCGTTCACAAGTTTGACATTAAAGTTATACATTTGGTGAATAACATATGTACTTTTTGGAAAGAGAAATTAAAAATAAAATCAATTGGTTAGCATTAGAGCCTCACGTAGCTCTTTGATGTCAGCCTTCTCTGGCAAGCTGTTAATAAAGGCCATGATAAAATGTTTAAAAAGCTCTTGGTACTTCATGGAATTACAGAAGCTGCATTTTCTTACACTATTTTTAAGTCTTTGCAAATGAGCCTCAGTGATCTGCCTTGTGTGTTCAGTCAAGCCCCCTGCCCAGGGAGAGCCTGGGAGGAGTTTCCCCAAACACTGCTGACCATCAGCTGATTTTGTGCTTTTGCTTGTCAACCTTCTAAAAATTGCTGACTGTGATAGCTTCTGTAGCACGGCTTTTATAACTGTAGTAGAATTATGATATGACACCGACGAAACTATAAATATCATTGAAAAAATGTTTAAAGTGACAAAAACCAATTTAGAACAGTTTCAGACAGTTGTGGAAGCACAGCATTTCCACTGCACATGTGGTTACCCCAATAATCTGAGAATGGTAAAATATCATTACTAAAATGAGTTAATAAAATTAAATATAGATTTAAATAATTTATTTTTTTTACTATCTAGGATGAAGATCGAACAGAGGAGGACAACAGCAGAGTTGAGCCTGTTGGACATGCAGACACTGGTTTGGAGAATGCTACCAATTTTTCCCTGGAGTAAGTTACTGGCAGAACATATTGTTTTAACGAGTCTTAAGATTGAACACAGACTAGTGAAGTACTCAGAATAATATGAGTGATACTACTCTTAAGAAAATGGGGCAATCTTTTTTAGGTCATGTGTCATTTTAGTTTTAAAAAATGGATCTTCTTAAAACAGATTTTAAACAGTTTAAAAAGCTTGTGTTACAGATGAGCTTTGGAAACTTGACATTTATAAGTGCTGATGCTACAGTAGATTTTCTGCCTCAAAGAAGATGCTTATTTGATGGAACTTTGAAAACTTGACAGAAGGAATAGGGTCAGTGCTAGTACAAACAGATCATCAACAGGCAAGAATTTCAAAGGAGAAAATCTTAATTCCAATCACTAGTTCACAGTCTCTCTAGGAAGATGTGTCACAGTCACAAGTTGTGTGGTCAAAAACCTCATACTTTCAAATGGATCAAAACTGGTGTTTTGTTAGCTCCACCTAATTTAAAAATACAATCACTGAATGATATTTTATGTCATCAAAAAAAACAGCCAACTTGACCTTTTGCATTTCATTGGAAAGAACTGATCCATACCTTGTTATGGAGTTAATGAGAAAATATCCCTTCTAGCCTTAAATTAAATCTTTTAAATTTATTAACTTAAATTTTAGATAAAATTAAATCTTCTGCTCCTGTTATTTTTGAATTAAATTATGAATTTGGGACAGAGGTTTTAAATGTTAGATAAAGATCATGGTGACATCTATTAGGCTGTAGAATGTGCATTTTACTCGGTTCCATTTACAAAATCTGTTACATTGTAAATTCCAAATGCTGTTTCCTAAATAGAATTTGCAGAACTTCTGTCAAATGTAATGCTTCCTGGTGTTGCTTTTAAGTAACTTATTGACTTCTCATCATATGCTACTTCATTTATGTTTTGTTTTGATCTCATACTTCTTTGCGTGTTTGTTTGAAGCAGTTGGCCCAAACTTCTGAAAAAATCAGGAAGCCAGATTGAAAGAATGTCTCTTAGGGAGCTATTGTTTCCTCTTTTTTTCTGTTTTACAGAATTTAACATTTGAATTTGGGATAGAATTTTATTTTTGTTAAAAAAAAAAAAGTGTAAGTAAAATGAGTGCAAAGATGCTAAATGTGCATTTTGATCAAATGAAAAACGACTGACTCAAGCACTAGAACAAGCTAAATGGTATACACTGGACATGGAAAACAAGTGTTTCTTAAAAAAAAAAAATTTAAACCATGTTTCCACTTAGGCAGTTCCAGGTGCATCACACAGATTCTCACTTGTTCTCTCTCTTAGCCCTTAATTTTCTTCTAAGCTAATAGCAAAGTCAGAAGAAAGTTGATCATACTCACAGACCTACCAATAGCAAACGATGTCTTCTTGAGTTCCTTTTGGAGGTCGGAGGAGTTGCTTGAATCCTGTGAGCTGCTTTGCACACTAGTTAATAAAAACTTAGCCTTAAAATACAGTGAGAAGGAAATGAAGTCAGCCTATACAGAAACTGCACATGGAACAGTATGAAATGCTGTATTGATCTCAGTCTTAAAACATTGGTCCATGTCTGAAGAATAACAGGTTTTTGGCTGAAGTCTCTCAGCTCTCCTGTTGTTGCACTACTTTCTTGAGCTAATGGTGACAATAAGGATAGAGACCTTCCATTCATGTTGTTTAAAAGTCAAGGTAAAAATTCAGACACCAGTTGAGGCATACAGCAAATGTAAAGGCTACCTTAAAAATACGTTTAGAAAATTTAATGTAGGACAAACATAAAACGAACTGTAACCCATGATTTGTGTTGACTTTCCAACCATATGTGGTCTGGTTATTCTCAAATTGCAGATTAAGAGCTACAAGCTTTCATGATGGGCCACCATATGATCAAGAGCTTATTGAAGGAAGTAGAAAATATTTTACTGCTATCACATGGCATTTGTCTTGCTCTTTGCTCCATTTTGAGATTAAATTTTATTTGTATTATGAGGAACAAGCTTTTCAATGATCTGTTTGTATATATATCTAGTGCCAGGAAATATGGAAAAAGTATGCAATACTAGAGAGAAGCATAAGCTGCAAATTTAGATTGTGGCTTCTGTTCAGATCTCTCACTTCCAGTTTCACTGAGAGGTTTGGCTTTTGCATATTATTTTCTCATTTATGTATTAATAGCTCTTTATGGTTCATGGGCTATATTCCACCTTTCCAGATGTGGGCATGATTCAAACACATTAATAGATTTGGTCTAAATCTATTTCTACAATTTTTGCATGTCTCTTTCTGAACCTGTATTTTCATCTGCTGCTTTTTTCCTCACTACAGCAAAATTTATAATTGAAAACTAGATGCATGGTTGCTTCAGGGGACGTCTGGTTGGTTTTGAATGTTACAGTTAAAACTTACTTTGGAAACTTTGCTTAGTAAGGAGATGCGGGAATCTTCCAGTAAAAGAAATGGAATTACAATAAAACAGATTAATGTGTATTAAAACTGGAAGGATTTAGCCAATTAAAAATTTAATAATTCTCATTTGATTATGAGGTAGTTATGGGAAAGCTAATGGAAAAAATTTAACGTTGGCTCTAAGATAAAAAAGTAAAGCATGCTAGTGCTGTGATGAGGTTTTAGGTTTCTGAGGAAAAATTGTGTGTGGCATTTAAGGTATTTCTACTCAATGGTCAGTTTAACTTTAGAATAAGAAAGAAATAAAGCAATATGCATGCAGTGATGATGATGAGACCTATTTTTATGTATTCAGCTAAATTTAAAAAAATACTATATTTTTCTTGGTTCTATTAATTGAAGTATTTTTGATGATTGATCTTTCATGCCATCAGATTAATCTTCAGGTACGTAGTATTCAAAATGCTTTCATCACCATGGCTTGGTTTCTGGAATGGTTTTGTTTTTCTGTGTGTGTTTGTGTGGGGTTTTTTGGTTCCTTCACGGTACATGTTCATATTCCCTCATTCGTCATTGTCTCACAGTGATATGGTAAAGCTCGTCGAGGTCTCCAATGACGGCGGGCCTTTGGGAATCCATGTAGTGCCTTTCAGTGCCCGAGGCGGAAGGTAACGTATCGTGTAGGATTTTATTTGCATTGTAATTTGCTGTGCCTTATCTTGGTTGTGTTAATTTTTGTGTTGTGTGCCTTTGCCCTCTGTAGAAGATTGTCTGTTTTTCAAGAGGCAGTCTCACTGATTAGGAAAGGAAGAAATGCAAGTTTGCTGACTCTGTGTTTGGAATGCACTCCATAGTTCAAAGGTTCTGCTTAGAAGGAGTTAGAATTTGGTGTTGTAATCTCGGGGTAAATTGAAGGATAAAGATATTTCCTTTTGGTCTCCTAAAATTTATAAACTTCTGCCCTAATTCAGGTGGATCTTTGTGCAACATTTCCCTGCGTATTGTTTAAACCACAAGTTTCCAAATAACAGCAGGAGTCTAAACCAGAGGTGTCCTACGCTTTTGCTTGTTAAGAGTAGGAGAGAAAACAATTGCCACACTTTCAAAATTTCATGTTGCCCCATCTGTTGGGGTTAAAGTGAAGTAGCAGAACCAGTTGAAACATTCTGGTTTGGGGAAAAGTGAACCTGTTTTACAGGCTGAAACGCCTGAAGTTTGACTGTCTACCCAAAAAAAAAAAAAAAAGGTGTAAAGAAAGTAATTTACATTAAAAAATACAAAGTGGGGGATGTTACTAATAAACAGAATACATAATTTGCTAATGCAGAGTTTTAGTGTCTAGGGTCATGAAGATAATCTCAGGAAAAAAAGCTAAACTTTTGCATTAATTAGTGATGGATTTGAAACTTTTAAGTACCTTGAAAAATGATAATTTCTCAGCAATATATGCAAATTTTATACTGGTGTTGCATATTCTAAGTACACACTGTATTTTCTCTCTTAAAGGAAAAGGGGAACAAATACATATATATCTTAAAAGTAATCTTTGCACATGAAAAGGGGTGTTATGTTCTCATGTCTGTTGTCCCAGTAACAATTTCAGTTTTATAATTAAAAACGAACAAATTAACCAAACTAATTTGCTATACAGGTGTATCTCTCAAATATTATTATGCTATTTTCAGAAATACTAGAGTATTTTAGGTATTTTTCCTTCTATACCGACTATCCTCATGGGATTTTAAAGACAGTATAAGAGCTTTATTTGCAGTTGTTACTTAAAACCCAGTGCTTTCATAGTCTGAACAGTATGAACTGTTCTTGCACTGACATGTATTATGAGAAAATGTAATTTGTTTTACTTTAAAGCTACTTTTTCTAGGGACTACAAGTATTAAGAGCAAACTTCTGTTAAGTGGTGAATTCTTCTCTTCATAATCTGAAATTCAGTAATTTCAGAGTGGAGATGGAAAGGGCATGAGTGAACAGTACTTCAAACATAACTCAGAAGTAAATCCGATAGAGTTAGGAATGGTTGAAATGTTCACACAGTTATCTGGGATTTTGACAGTGTGAAGGCCAAGGAAAAGACTGGTTTAAGAATGTCAGCTGCCTACTAAGTACTTGTTTAATAAAGCTGATGTTAAAATATGTATTTTGACATTTTGAATAAGAATTTTAACTTGAGTAAAATTTGCTTCCAGCCTGTGAATGTGGTTGTCAAGTCTGAGGCAAAGCTTAAACTGTTCATACATAATGAGACCATGTTAAAGAAAAAAGCCATAAACACAGAAATAAAATATGTAATTTTTAAAAAAGAAATTTAACTATGTAATGGAAAATTATATGATAAAGTTTTAATGCAGGAAAGCCAATATTAAATATAGATGTTTCAAATCAAGAAATACTGGAAAAGCAAATTCTATTACAAGGGAAATAATTTTTATTTTAAAATATATCCCCTTTTTCTTCATACTACTAGAACTCACTTCATTGAAAAATGGACCATATGTGTAATTGCTGAATTTTTTTCATCCTCCACAAAATAATCTGCTGAAGAGGGGAGACACTTGGTCCCATATCTTGAAAGTGTTGGGGAGGATCTAGAACATTTCCAAAAGTTTTCTGCCATGCCCTGTGTGTTCTGATGAAGGAAAAGCAGAGTTTGTTGCTTGGGATTGATTCTAAGTGCTTGTGTTGTGCTGCTGCTTTACTGTCTGCATACCCACACCTCTGCATGCTTTCAGGTAGGATAAACACATTTTTCTCCAGCTGCCTCCTGAGTGGACAGGGAAAGGAACACACCCAGCTTCAGGTTTGAAGCAATTGGTGGGGATTTGGTTAATTTTTTTTCCTCTCCTGGTTTCCCACTTCTTTGGAGCAGATAAGGCACACTTGTTTCTCCTTTTGCTAGATTCAGAGGGAGAGCAGATGCATGGCAGGGATCTTCTGCTTCCTACTTATTTCTCATTGTAGCACATGGCTGCTCTTTGTTCCTCCCCTGGCTGCAAAAAATAATTCTCCCTGCTACAATCAACCTACCACTCCCTGCTTATAATAACTTGATCAGGGGATGTGCTTAGTAGAAACCTAATTATAGAAAACCAAACACAGGACTGAGTAAAGACTTTGAGGGATGTCCAAAAAGAAAAGATCTCATGTGTCACATAGATTAGTCCCACTGTCCCATAGTTGTTTTATATTTGCTTGCTGTTCAATTCCAGTTATGCTGTGTTTTCAATTACTTTTCTTGTAGTTCTTTTCTCTTGCTTTTGAAAATGTTACTCAATAGGCAATGGTTATTAAATCAATAGCTTGAAAAAGTGTAAAAAAATATTATGCAATTCACCTTTTTCCCCCTACGCAATAAGCAGGAGCCTTCTCCCACCAAAAAATTCACACCAGAAAATCCTTCTCTAAGGAAACACTCCAAAACTAAAAAAATTATGTGCCATAACTTTGGTCTTTACTTCTCTTGAGAAGATATTTGACTTTTTCATGGTCTTTTGAGGGTTTGGAATAAGAATCTTTTGAGTACTGGCTTTTGATCTTGAGCAAAATCTGTAAATGTCTCTGCCTCATCTATATAGATGTTACAAATTATTTCTGTTCTCAGTAAAACTGAGACTTTTTAAATAAAAAAACTTGTATTTCTCTGGGACAAGTATTACTGATTTGTAAAGACATGGTGAAACTTTATGTATATGTTTCCTTGTTATCTTCCTGCTTTTGCCTCTAGAAATGTGTCTGTCTTTATTGGCCTGTTTGATCATATGATTTTGTTAGCAGATTTTGTTCACCTTATCAAAAGGGAGGAGGGTATACATATTCATCACCTTATGGTTGTGCATTTTTTAAGGATAAAAGTTTTGTTTGCAAACCTGCTGGCACATTTTTGCAATGGCATAGATGCAGTGTTGAGCAGAAAAGGAGGCATGAAAATGAAAGTAGGATGAAGGAAGAAGAGAAGGCAAGTACCAAAGCAATTAGATAAGAGTAGAAAAAAGAGGAAATGAATGAGAGAAAAATATGAAAGGAAAGAAAATGATAGCTCTGTGCAAAATTGCCATACTACCAATCTTTCCTTATTAGGTGCTCAGAGACAGGAGCAAACAGTCCCTTAAGAATCTCATTTGAGCAGCCTGGATGATGTGGGATGTTCTGTTGATGTTTAAGTGAGGATGCACCAAGTTCTCTGAAAGCTCAACAGTAATTATAGTGTAATTTACCATTATCTGGCTTCTTCTGCTTTGGAAATCTTCTGAAGCTCTATACCCTAGCTGTTCTTCTGAAATCCTGCCATGTCTGTCTTTGGAAAGAGATTCAATTGACACAAGGAATATATGAGAGAACATCAGAAATCTCTGTGAATAATGATATGGAAATCAGAGTCCCATAGTCCCAAGACTACTCTGAAGTCTACTTAGTAAAGCAGAACTGAAAAGGATTTGGATATTCATCTGAAAACCCCACAATGAACATCCACTAATAAGTACCAGACATGTTACTTTGATACAGACAGGTATGCACAGCTCTGCTAGCTTTTCTTCTGTTGAAGTATGCTACAAAATCCATGATAACTGTACATCTAAAACCTGCAGCTAAAAATGTTTTTTGTTATATATCCTAAATGTCTTAAAATATTAGGAAGTCTCAAAAGAAAGGAAAAAAAGAGAATTTTTGTCAGTTTAAATGACAAATTTAGCAGGTTTTGTTAAAAAGAAAGAAAAGCCTCAAATGGAGGTGGGTGTTTAAACATACACAAACCCTAACTACCCTTACTAGAAATCTAGAAATTTGAATTTTTTTAATACTCTTTCTATTTTTTAAATTGGAAATATAATTCATTTTCTAGTGTTTATAAACTCACCTCATGTGTCACTGTAAAAATTTTAGTCTCGTACACAAGGTACAAAAAAACCTAAAGCAATATCTAATGGCAATTGTCTACAGTGAGAGTCCGTAATATTGCCTTCAAGATGCCTCTCTAATGATCATATTCTCTTTGATCAAGTAGGAGGGCCATGCTGTCTGCCTCTCCATTTATTCTTCTTCTGCATTTCTGGCCTTTTAAGTCTCAAATGTAGCCATGGCTTTCAAAAACATATGTATGGGGAAAAATTCTCTGTGGAGTGAATGTACCATTCCCTCACTCTTGTATCTGAATTCAAACTGTGTGATCTCAGCCTTTAAGAAGTTTTATAAGCACAATTTGAAGTATTAGTCAAGCTAAAAAGCTGAGGAGTGGTTACCAAAGATTGGGAATTGGTTCTGGACTTCAGGCATGAAATTTAACTGCCTCTACAGCAGTGCTGTGATGTCAATATGGGGTAAAGGACTTTATGTACAGTTTAGCATTGAGTAGCCACAATAATTTAACTTGAACAAACAAGCCAATTTGCCTACTCTGACCTCTGAATCTAGGAATTTTATACTGTGTTTATGTTCTTGTAGAACTTTTCAGAGATCTTTCTAAGCATGAAACTGCTGCACATCAGCTTTTCAATCAATCCTTATTTTTGTACCTTAATCTAGTTTTTGCCTTTTCATATTAGTGACTTTACATAAACATTTAAATTGGCTATTTTGTGTTCTGTCTGATTTGATTACACTACAGTTAGCTTGCAGGTAAATAGATAAATAACTTCAATGTCTACATACAATGGGCCGTGATGGGCGAATCATATTCTAGATACTCAGTGTCAGTTTTTATTTTTACTTACACTGTCAGTTCTTATTAAGATAAATTATCATCATTTCCATACATCTGGATGGCATGTGGAGAGTTCATATTTCACGAACTACCCCAACTAAGTCAAGCAATTTAGATGTCAATAAAAAAATCGCTGCTTATTTCTAGTTTTATCATTGGTTGTAATTTATACTGAGAACTGAAATGTTAACACATGTAGCTGAGTTTATTTTAATAGTATAATTAGAGTAATGAACCTTGTGGAAATACAGTGGTGCAAATGCTAATATAATCTCAGCTGCTTACATTCCCAATTAGGTATTTAAAACAAATACAAAGATTGAGCTCTGTGCTTTGGCAGTTTCCCTTCTGTTTCTGTGTCACCTAATGTTAGTCTAAAACAGCACAGGTACCAAATTTTTATTTTTAATTGTTTCAACAGGATTTAGACTTGCAGAGTGTTTTGTGATGGTTCACGTGATATTTGATCTAATTCTTGGAAAAGCTGGAGTTTAAAAGTTTTGTAATGGAAAAATTTGTATTAGAAACTGTGTTGACTTACATTACCTGGACAAAATTAAGCAAAGTCAAATATACCCATACATTTGTATGCTCCATGGTTGTGTTTAAAAAAAATATATATACTGACTTCGGTACTTTATACCAGATGAATTTAGATGCTTTCAAAATTTATGTCTTCTTAATGTAAGAAACATAATATTGAAGCTGTACTATAACTCCACTTTGCAGGATTAATGATGGTGACATATGGCAGGGAAAAAAATCCAATTTGTTTTTAGGTTACTGCATATTTGCAATATCAGGTCTACTCTGTTTATCTCCAGTTGCTGCAACAACAAACATGAATTCCCAGAAAGTCTTTTTCAGAGTCACATTCTTACATTTAACCATAATATGCTGAAGAAATACTGTAGGAAATTGGTAGGGTTATGTTAATTTTTGAAGAACATACGTTTTCCGTAGTCCTAGTTTTCTCTGCTATGCAATCGCTCATTTGGGAAATTGTTTCTGGAATTGTGTCTAAAGGGATCTTTTGTGCCATGTGTTTATATAAAAAATTAAATAAATTAAAAGGCATTGTGAGAAGTCTGGTTTCAGGTTTGACTCAGTCTGTTCATCCAGCCTTGAATTTGCTCTCAGTGACTTTAGCTTTATATGCCTTGGTTAACCTAGCTCTAACATTTGTTAAAAAGGAAAATCCTCACGAGCACCATATGCCATGTTAGAGATGAGCAGTCATTCATTAGCAGAACTTGTAGCCTTTGTTTAATGAGATTATTTACAGTTTTGACTGGTAGTTTATTTATCTGTTACATTATTCTATTATTGGTTAGGATTAGTAATGTTTTTACAGATTTGAAAGCCTAAGTGGAATAAATTTAAGAAATGTCAAACAATGCATAAAGGTGCATCTTGCATTAATAATTTGATATAAATCCAGAATGTGGGACAGTAGAAAGCAACATTTCAAGAAAAATGCTATGTCAAAACTGTTGTTAAAGCAATATTTTGTAATCATAAGTACATGGGGACACTGGGACGAAATAACGACATTATTTTGTATCGTGTATTGTCATTGTATTAACTTAGATTGTTGTACTTTATGTAAATATTGTTCTGATATTTTGGTATTTTTTATATTTAACCATATAAACCAAACACCTGTTGTTGTTTCTTTGCATGCTCTTGTGCAAGCATTGCATGCACATCCAAATTCTGAATTGTCTTTGGGCATTCTCCATCTTTGCAGAGGAGTACACCTGCATCAAAGAGCTGTTGAGCATCATGTGAAAGAAAAGGAAGAGTAAACACAACTCCTTTCTTTCCTGCTCAAGTATTTTGTTGGTTTTCTCTTAAATGTGGCATTCCCTATTTTATAATTTCCTTTGCCTATCTCTTCCCCATTTAGAGTTATGCTCTTCAGTAGCTTCACTTTGTGGCTCAAAGACAATCTCCCCAAAAGAAAGCCATCAACTCACAAATGAAGAAGTCACAAACTTGTTTTCTAACACATCAGTTTTCTATGTGTCAAAACTATAATTCTGATAAAAATAATGTAGTGAAGCCATACAAGTATTTTTCCTTTTTACTATTAATATAACTGCTTAGTTATTCATGGAACTATCAAGCCATCCATAATTTCTTTATAATTATTTATCAGTTTTAAAAATCTGAGACTGCCTTCAATACTTTTTTTTAGTGATCAGAAGTAAAAAAGGGATTAAATAAATATTTTAAAATTTGTTTTGTTTTACTTCCTGTGACTACATAACGTAATAATGATCAGAAAATTGTAGTACAACGTGGTCATTTGGTTAGTGTGCCACTGTTGTGGACTTGTAGAGTTTTTTGTCATGCAAATGTCTGACTCAAGCTTCATTTGATGATTTGTGTTGTCAGAATTTATGTTGTTTTTCTCCTCATTGTCTGATTACATGTATAGATCCTTTCAACATCATATCTTAATGTCTCTAGGTGGTTCCAAAATGGAAATACTACTAGGATCATTTCTCCTACTCCTTCATCTACCTTGTAGGAGAAAATGGATCACTGTTCTATAAAAAAAGTGTATTATTTGCCTATGCTGGCGATAAATTGGTAAATGAAGAATTGAAAGTGGAAGAAATAAGTTAATTTTGCTTTTTTGACCTGTTTGATGAATTGCTTAAGTGCGTAAGTAACTTTTGAGCACATGAGGAGTCCTTTTAAGCACCATTGACTGCTCATTTACTTTGAGGTATTATGTGTGAATGGAAGTGCTGTGATCACTGAAAGGTTTTTCTTAAAAGACATGTGTGGTTTTCCAATTCCTGCTGATTTGGACCAAGTATTTTTCATGCCATGCCTTGAAATGAATTCTGAAAAAGGTAATGCTGGTGACTTGGCTGATGTAAGTTTGACCCACTGATAACATCCTGTGGGATTTCACTATGAAGCTGATCTTCTTTAAAAAAAAATCAAGTGCAGTGTCGATGCAAGAATAATCCTGAAGATTGAGTTCTCCTTCAGGTAGAGAGTTCAGGTATAGAAACATAGCAAAGACTTTGCATACTATCCTGCCAGTACCTCAGAAGTCCTTTCTTCAGGATCCTTTTGCATAATTTCAGGTTGAATATTTGTTTACCTTTTCTCTCTAAACATGTCCTTAAGATGATACTGTGGGTAAGCACGAAACAGGGGGACTAACACGAAACAGGGAAAGAGGGGACTAACTCAATGGACAGAGGCTATCAAATGGAAATTGTCTTCAGTCAATTAATTTAAGATAAGATTCTGAATTTAGAAAGAGCATTTAAATTTTTAATTTCATCTTTTTTGTTTTATTAAAAAATGTTAAGATTTAAAAATAAAAGCGTTTGGTCCTCATGAAATTACTGAATTCTCTATCCATCCCTCATTACAGGCTGCTTATTATATGAGATGACCTCACGCTTCACTTGCACAGAAGGAATAGTGAAGGCTGTGACCTTCTCTTCTAATTCAGAAATTCAAATTTTAAGTTGAGCCTATTCAGCTTTAGTTAACTAGCAGAAAAGATATCTTTTCTCAGATGTGTGGTGGTTCTTGGAGCTTTTACTGCACAGAAATCTTGGCCTTTTTCAAGAATGGATGTCCTGTCATCCCGTAGCCTGTTCATTCTTACTTTTGACATGTTTGATACACCTAGGCTTTTTGTTTTATGGAAAAGGGATAATAAATCAGGTAATTCTTAAAGTTATTTGAAACTGTGTTATCCTACTTCAAGGTAAAGATGGTTTAAAATATAGTTTCTGTAGTGATCATGATAAAATATTAAATCAATAGGATTTTCTATGTTGCAAATTATTCAGATAGTAATAATTTGTAATCTTAATGTTCCAGAACCCTGGGGCTGCTGGTGAAGCGATTGGAGAAGGGTGGAAAAGCTGAACAAGAAAACCTTTTCCGTGAGAATGATTGTATTGTCAGGATTAATGACGGAGACCTGCGGAACAGGAGATTTGAACAGTAAGTGTTCTTATCACACGTTACATTGCATTATTTGATCTTTAGCACCTTGGAATAATTTGAGGAAGGTAAGAAAAAAAACCTCTAAGCTTGCCTTGCTAATAAAAAAAAGATACACTTAGGGACATTAGTGGCTTTTAAATAGCCAGACTGAAAAAAACCACCAGGATAATTATTGTCGTTAGAGTATATGCAATTCTCATTTGATTCTTTTTATACATGATAGATTTTTTCCTTCTTATATTGGTAATCTGTTTTTCTTGAAATTCCCGTATGACTTTTGCTCTTATATTTGCAATGCACCGTGTTCAATATAAATGGACAACATGAGGACTTTATTTTTAACATTTTAAAAATATGTGGTTTCTTGATTGTGTGAGAACTGAAGGTGCTGTATATGCAGAAACTTCCTGGAGAAGTTTGAGAGACAAATATTTGCTTAGTGGTTGTCTGGACTTGGTAGAATCTCGAAATGAATCAGAAAGACTTTTAAGAGGGGATTGTAGTTCACACTCAGGTAAGAGAAAGAGAAAAATAGAAAAGAGGTATGCAGGTAATGAGTGATTTCATGGATGATAATATTGTTCTGAAATCCGTAACACACCGAGGGCCAAATATCATTTGTTCTGATCATCTTAGTATATATTTGAAATGTGGTTTTAATTTCTTTGACTCTAACCTGAATTGAAACATCACCCTGTACCATATGGTTGAAAGCAGCTTGTCTCTGCTTGTTCTAAGGTTCTGAATCACAGTTTGTAAAGTCTGTGAAGAGACCTTGTTGTCTTTGTATACTTTGGATTGTGACCTTGAAGCCCAGTGTCTGTCTGTACAGGATTGAGCATTTTTTTCCTATTTCTTAATGTTGTATTCTAAATACAACATTCTGATAAACTACCGCCTGAAAAAAATTGAATTGTAAGCTAGACTCGTTGCAAGACTCCATATAATCAGAAAATTGTGGAATACATAGTCTTTTATAATTAGTCATTTTCATTCTAATAATTTTGTTGTCACTGTGGTAACAGTTATCGCAATTATTACAGTTATCAAGGTTCAAAACAAAAGGACACTGCAGTCCTGCTATAGAACTGTCTGCATTTCACGACTGTGGTTAAAATTTTTGCTTTTCTGAATCCAGTATTTGCTACATTAGTTGTTAAGCATATTTAACCATAGTGTTGCCCTAAAGCAGTAAACCTTAGCGAAAAGCAGACCAAATAGGCGAGTGAACAGATTCAAGTTTTATGGTTTATGCTTGAGTGCAATGTGTCTGTCAGCTCGTGTTGCTTAATTAACATCAGTAATTATGCTTATAATGTCTCATAGTCTGCCAGTCCTAATCTGCTAATTTTCTGTTCACTTTAAAACCTAGAGCACAGCATATGTTTCGCCAAGCCATGCGTACGCCGTTCATTTGGTTCCACGTGGTCCCTGCGGCGAATAAGGAGCAGTACGAGCAGTTGTCCCAGAGCGAGAGCATGTTCTACTCCAGCCGCTTCAGCCCCGATTCCCAGTATGCTGATGGGAAAAGCATGAACAATTCTGGACTTCACACGTTACAGAGAATGTCTAGAGCGGGTAACCACTCCGACCAGACAGACTCCTACTCACATCTACCTCATAGTGTGAACTCATCAGGGAAACCACCCTCTGGCCTGGTACCATCACCTCAGAAAGTTCTCACCTCCACTGCCAACAGTGGCTATAACACCAAAAAGATAGGGAAGAGGCTCAGTATACAGCTAAGGAAAGGTAAGGCACCTGTGTGCTCCTCGTGCAGTAGGAGATGCGTGTGTAGGGTATGTGTGTGTGCCCAGTATCACCGTCCTGGGCAGGAGCACAGGGAGTGTGATGGGTTGGTTTTTGCAGCCAAGGCACTGAGTTGTCCTTGAGAGCAGGCCCAGGAGACCCACCCTGCCTTCAGCGTGCTTGCAAAAGGCCATTTTGAGGAGTGATTTACCATTTTTTTCTGTTTCTCAGCTAATAAAGTAGTGCAGTAAATGCCTCAAATTCTGTTGGCCAAGACCCAGGGAGTGGTGAACTATTTAATGTACACAACTAAGCAAAAATGGCCCATGTTTGGTACTTCACAGTTAAGACTTTTCAAATTGAGTTTTGCCTTTAGATTTTAAGAGTGTTTTGGATCTACTTGGTAAGTTGGACATTCTAATTTCCAGCTAAAGCTTTCAGTTTTTCCACTGAGATGTTAAAATCTTTGGTTGAGATGTAATGTGATATTTCCTGTCTTGGCCCTTATGCTAATATAATTTGAATGGGGGTGAGAGACACTATTTAAAGTGGTGTGTGCTTATCTCAACATCTGTGTTGTATGTGCACATGTAGATGCATTGGTACATCCGTGAAAGTTTTATGATGTGAGAAAATTCAGTATTTTTTTGTAGTTAATGTGTAGATGCTTTTAAGATAGTTGGAAGTATAATAAAATGACATTTAGATGCCAGTATTCTTAGCTCTTGCAAAATTATTTTTTTAAAGGATTATACATGCTGTAAGCTTTATGGTATTCAAATGAGCATGTTTAAGATTAGCTATAATTTGGTCTCTAGCAACAAGAACAGTATTTACCTTACACAGCAGAAAGTTTACCCATATGACAGTATTTTCCATGAGCTTGGGGTACATTCCCCTTAAGATACTCTATGTGCTTAATGATAATAATATTTATTAATTAATCTTTTTATTGAAAGACATTGAAGATAGTGCATTGAATGGTAGAGATTTTACCGTTTCACAGGTACCAGGCTACTTGTCACATTATCATTATGCTTTCCTTTCTATGAACTTTGCATGAACGACCAGATTGCTTCTTTCTGGTTGCTGAATTTTAAGCTCTACAAACTTGGATGACATAAGGTTGAGTTGACAGTTTGCTTCTGTTGTTGATGCTCCTTCAAGAATTTCTCTAGGCCATCAGCTCAGATCAGCCTACTTGGGAAAACTTCCTGTTATTGGTTGAGTAAGGAATCAGTGTTCTTATAAATATGCTTTCAGTCACTACAGTGATTTTTACCTGGGTTTTTCGTGTCTGTGGAAGTCTTTAGAAGTATTACTTGGACAGTACATCAAAGAATTCTCAGCCAGACATGGAAATAAACATTTCATATAATTTAAAAAGCACTAACAAATAAATATGTAATTTGGGACTACAGTATTTTTGCGTGAAAGAAATATGGTGTTACAACTCCTCATAAGATGCAAGAATATAATTTTGGTGTGTAATGGATTTTTGACTGTGATATGATGTTATATTTGGTCATCTTGCACTGGATACTGTTTCAGAAATACTCCTCCCAAGGCTATAATGTAATTTATCCTTGCTGGCACTAATAGGTGGATTTGGAGTGAAGAAGATACATGCTACCTGTTGATGAAAAGTGATCTCTAAGATACTTTAACATCTAGTTCATACCAGAGGAGTTTGAAGGCTCTTACAGCAGTAAAAACTTTGAAATATATTTAGAATATAGTTCAGAAGTTTAAAGGGGATATTTGTTTCTAACAGTTGGCTTATTTGAGAATACTACTTCTGGTGGAATGGCATCTAGCTCAGGCTATAGATAAAGGTAGAAACTGTGTTTTATGCATGGTAAAAATAAAGAAAAATGTGGATAAGGAAAGATGCCTTTTTATGATTGCTATCTTTCATTTGTTAATATCCACTGTAGAAAGAAGCATGCCCTCCCATTTTGACTTACATTTGATCACTCTGAGAACATGCATATGGAGCAACAAATGCAGCAATATGCTTAAGGATGCCCCAAGTTGTTGTAAATATGAGTTCAATAGGGATGCTGATTGTTTTTGATGATTATTTCTAAGGATGTTGTAATAATACAGGCTTTATAGATATTTAACAAATTTAACAACTGCTGATAGGCAGCAGTTGTTTCACCAGTTAGCATCTTTACTTTAAAAACTCATTGTGGGGTGCATTAAGGCATGAAAGAGGTCATCTTAAAATTCAGTCTTCATTTAACCTGTATTATTTATACTGATAATGGATGTAGTATATGAGAATTGACTCTTTTTCAATACAGACAGACCTTCTTTATTACAGCTGTATTTTTATATATTGCATAAGCTTTATGATATAGGGTGACAATCATAGAAAAATCCTACAATATGTGCTTCTGTAATTATGATTTCTTAATATTTATTGCTGATTTGGCATTTTAAAATAACCTGAACTTTCATAGGATTTAGCTGTTTAATAAAGTCAGAAGAGAAGGTCAGTCATATATTTCAGTCAATGTGGAATATTTGTTGGCTTTTCTAAATGAAAATGGATATCTGTTTATCTTGCCTTAAAGGTCAAGGCCTGAACTTTTAGCATATAGATGTAGGGGTTATTGCTGATATTCTAATGCCATTAAGGCTGTATAGCAGTGTAGCTTAATAGCTTACACAAATTAAGATAATGCAAGACATGACAGTGAGCCTATGTTTATATACATTTTGGTGTAAACTGATACACAGTAAGTATAAATAAATAAAAATAGTTCTTTGCAGCTAATGAATAAAGAAAATAAGACCACTGATACAACACCCAGAGTATTAGGACAAACCTTGACCTCATATGCACCAGGACACTCCCAGAGTGTTCCTTCTTTGGCTGCAAGTGTTTAAGCCAATGCAACTGAGAGGAATTTAGTCCAACACTTCTAAATAATAAATAACCAATTATATAGCAAATGGCTCTAAGGCTCAGTCTTTGAGCACTTAGTAACTCACAGCATCTAGCCTGATATTCACTAAAGCATTCAAAAGACTACTTTTCCACTGGACATTGTGCTACTCAGATTTCATATCTACTGCTTTTGCTACTGCTGTACTAAGACAGGCCTGAAGTACTCAGTCTGGAAATTAGCTTAATCTTATTCGTTTGCCCTTCAGTATAATGCTCATTGCATCGTATGATTTCTATCTATAACTACATGTTTGTATAGCTAAATTAAATACAAAATTTTGGAAGTAAATTAAATACAAAATTTTGGAAGTAGAATGTCAGCACTGAGCTCATGTTTCTTAAGTTGGTCTTAGTTCCACCAAATATTTTGTTAATTTTTCGTCTGAAGTATTCAGTGCGTCAGGACTTCAGTCCACATCTCCCCACTTCCAGAGGGTGACTAAGCCACCAACCGTGGGAGTTGTGATTATCGCTTCCTTCTTGGCCTCTCTTGGAAAACAAGAAAAAGAAAGGGAAAGAAATGAGTGACAGAACTGTCAGGAAAGCTGTAGCAGTTACCATGTCCATCACAAACAGGACATAGCAGCTCTATTCTAGAAGATGAGTCCTGAAACAAAGGAGGCACCTCTGCACAGTGCAGGAGAGAAAAATGGTTAAACTGTAGATGTGAGCAGCATTATGAGACTTTGCTCTTCAGAGTTCCTTGTGTTCCTGTTTGGCTTGCTGGCCTCGCTGAGGTTAATAATGCTACATCTTGCATACAGAGTTCATCTGAAACTCTGCAAGTCCCACCAGAGGACTGGGCATTCAGTGCTATGGCACTCAGCCCTGCTGCACCCAAGTTCCTTTCTGCAAGAAGTCGTTAGAGACACCAATAAGTTGGCATAGACAGTTTGGGAGTATGCTAATTTGAAATGGCATTGTATTTGCTCTGGAGTGGAGCACATCTATGGACAATTACTTGCTTTGCTTGGGTTCCTGTAGGAGAGTGTACAAGACAGGACCCTGAACTTGTCTGTAAGATATCCTGCATGATGGAACTGAAGTGTACAGATTTATATGCATTTTTCATTATACTCTCCTGTTTTCCCCACACAGATTCTTGAGCCAGACTTTGAACTGACATTTTAAATTTTTGTTTAAAATTTCTTTTGAAGTGATATGTTCTCTTGAAATTCCTGTTCAGATGCAGTGTTTGTCACTTCTGAAATGAAGCGTGTAGATGCCTAAATTACTTCAGTGACCTTGAGAAATGAGATTCAAAAATGAAGCAAATAATTTTGAGCATTATTAGTCACTGAAGAAGCATAAACTGCATCAGTTTCATCTTTCCATTTTTTAAAACCACTTCTGATCACCATTAGCAGGCTGTAGCATAAGGGAAAAAGAACATTTCTATTAGGTTGATCAAAGATCTTCTTGAGTGGTCTGAGCTTTACTTGGAGAAAAAAGCCTCACTTGTTCCAAATCACTCAACTACATAAAAATGAGCATGCAATTAGTCTTGATTTTGTATGTGGCTGCAGAAATTTTGTAGACAGCTGAGCAGTCAGCCTTCTAAGCAGTCATTTGCATGTACAGTAAGCCTGACTACATGTGCACAAATTCTGAAAATATGGGGCTTAAACTAGGAGCAGTAAAATGATCTTGGTTAGTTTAGTGATGCCCGTTACAGTAAGAACATATTTGCTGTTCAAATCTTACATGAGGTTCAGTCCTTAAAAAAAACCCCTGGTTTCCAATGTGGAACACCAGGATAATTAGTTCAGCAGTCATCCATCTGTATCTGGATCTTCAGAAAGAGTCTCCTGTGAAAAAATCAGGAGGTTGAAGTGCTTGGAAGGACAGTGCCTACTCTGAGTATTATTAGAGAATATTTGGCCCTTCTGCTTTGTTTTATTATAACATTATCTCTCTCCTTATTCTCCATCCCAGTATAATCTACTCCTGTCATTAACTGACAGTGCTTTATCTTGTAATTTTTTTTTGTGATTTTGTGTCACACACTTTTTCTATCTGCAACCAACCTTGCTTATCGTTTCAGGAAAGAGAGAGTGTGTTCTTTGTCTTGCATGAAGAATCTACACTTTCCCCTAACAGTCCTTTAGTCTATCTGAGGACTGTTCATCCACATGAATTGTCCTTGTTAAGGTTGCTCAGAAATGTTCTCTACCTTTCTTGCATAACTACTAAAAAAATGTGGTGCCCAATTGTCAGTTTTTAGATGTTTTCTATTGTTTTAGAAGTGAAGTTTTTGGTGTTTCTTGTTGTTTGTTTGTTTGTTTGTAGTTGTTTTTTTTTTTAATTTAGAGAGATCTGTATTGAACTCCTGAAAACTCATATGCTCAATTAACTCAAATTTAATTTTCTTAAATTAGACTTGAAGGAAGAGCATGATTTACTTTTAGCATTGCTGACAGTGCTGAAAGGCAAGACAGCTGTAAGAGAAGTATCACAAGATGTTGACAGTGTAGGTCCTTCAGTTGTTCTTTACTGGTCTCTGAACCAGCGTCCTTTTGAGAGGATGAAAACACTGCAGAGGTGATCCTGGCATTTTGTATCGTATCCTGTCTGTATTTCTACCCAGAAGCACATTTTGCTGCTGAGAATTTAGACCTGCAGCTGGTGCTGAATGAGGAGCCCACAACTTGTTGTGAAGGATAGCCTTAGAAAGACAGAAATGTTATGCCAGACACATTCTTTCCACAGTCAAGAAGGTAATCCCAGCACTAGTGAGAAATTAAACACTTCTTCTCTGGGAGATAAGAGTCTAGTCACCTGTAGTAAAATTTAATAAAATGTTTAACATTCTGTCAGTTTATGATCAGACTGCTTCCAAATGAAATTATGATGTTCATTTTGAAAATATGTTTAATTAAATTATAGGAATGGATTTCCTCTCCCCCTTACCTTAAAGCTACCAGAACTTTTTTCTTCCGAAACAGCAACTGACACATCAAATCTGTGACTTTTCTGTTTGTACAAAATAGATCTTTTACCATTTTAACTGCCCTTTTTATTAATTTAAAACTACTTTGTCTTCAGCTCAGAGCTGGCTGAGCTCTTGAGGGTAATGAGACTTCAGAAGGTGTGTTCAGCATCACATTCAGGAAAAAAGGAGAATTCTAACTTGTCGAAAGAGCTGCTGGTTTATCAAAGAAGCCTAAGAATTTGAATTACACAAATTAATGGGTGATTTTTAAATATTATTATCACTTGGTGTAATTTGATCATTGTCAGAGATGACAGCTATAGAAGGAAGAAAATGTTTTCTACCCTTTCAAAAATTCATCCTTTTTAAAATCTAGAAGAGGTTAAGGTGAAGATAGTTTAAAAAAATCTAAACATTGCAAAGTAAAGCTCCTAGCTTTGTGTAGGATGACTCCTGTGTTTTCTAAAATATGGACATTTCCTCTGTTTTCTACTCATTGTGGTTCTGCCTGTATGTGTGTCCAGTCTCTCCTGTATTACTAGCATAAATCAGAGGAGCCTGCAATATGTTTGCACAGTTCACTCATTATTATAATGCAGTTTTTCACCCTAAGAACTGAAAACATTTTAGCAGCAGGAAGATATTAAGATCTTACATGTATTTCTATCAACAGGAGAATGAAAATGAATGGAGTGGAGAGAACTAAATCAGTTATGTATATAAAAAAGAAAAAAATTAAAATCAATTCAGTCACAGAAGTCATATTTATTTTTGTCCTCGGTTGGATGTATCCGTTTATTTCCCAGTGTTGTGAGCATCTAATTTATATATAATAAGCATAGTAGTTTATGCAGCTGTATCATCCAGGGAAGAGCAGCTATGGGGTGTGAATGGCCAACTGAAGCAGAGAAATGGTAGAAGGAAAATTGCACCCAAAAGCTGTCTCATGCAAAGCTGCACAGAGCAGCACAGTAAAACACAGCCCAGTTGAGGCCCCTTCTTTCTACAGAAATAAGTAATTAGAATTTTCTTCTGCTAATATCTGAGCTCAGTGTGGATTTGTGACGATCTGCAGGATTTGGTAAAGACTTTCTGGAGGTTTGACAGCAGAAAATGCCACAGTCCAAATTTATATCCTGTGTGCATTTGTAATGTGAACATTTCAACTTCTGTTTTTTCCATGGGGGTTTGAAGTGCTGTGTGTGAACCAGACATCTGTAATGATGCTGTAATCAGGCAATGGGGATTAAGCTTATTAATAATGAAATATTGTCCTGGGAGTGCACTCATATTCTGATATTACTTTAGAAATTTTAGCAGACAAAACCTGTACTCAAAGAGAAGTATTCAACACTGATCCTTATAATAAGAAAAAGATAAATTCCATAAAAAGCTGAGATGTGACTTAAAAAAACCTTATTCAGATCATCTTCACATATTGCAGGGAATTAAAGAGCTCTATGAATGTTTGAAGCATCATTAAAATTGGAGGTCTCCTAAGTAAAATATGGATGTTACAAGATCTAGTATTTTTTTTATCTCTATGTAACAACACAGATAAATTTTATCTTTGCCTGAAAGTGGATGAAGACTTTCAAATCAAATGTCAACTGCCTTGAATGCTGCAGAAGGAAAGGAAGTTGTCTCAAAATAATTAGGCTAAAGAAACTGATCCATATTTGCTGAACAATAAGATCTGCATGCCCTTACCATATATACAGGAGCACTTAGTTATGTTCAAGATGAAGATTTTAAAAGCTTTATCATGCCGTCGTGTCACCTGTGTCAGTTTACTTAGCACGATTTCTGTCTTGATGATAGAATATATTGTACTAAATTTTAATCAAATGCAATTGTGCAGATTTCAGAAATCTGTATGTTGAGTACTGGTTACTATATTTGACTCTTGCTTTCTTTTCATGTGTGAATATTAATCTGCTCACTAGGAAGGTAGGTTTAGCAATTAAACATAGGCAACAGAAATTAGTTAATTTACAGAAATTAAGTAACATTGTGGTGAGTTGACCTTGGATGGACATGAGGTGCTCACCCACCAGCTCCATCACTCACCCTCCTCAGCTGGACAAGGGAGGCGAAACACCGCAAAAAGCTTGTGGGTTGAGATAAGACCAGGGAGAGATCACTCACCAATTACTGTCATGGGTGAAACCAACTTGACTTGGAGAAATTAATTTAATTTATTGCCAATGAAATCAGAGTAGGGTAATGAGAAATGAAACCAGATCTTAAAACATGTTCCCCTGACCCCTCCCTTCCTCCTGGACTCATCTTTACTCATGAATTCTCTACCTCCTCCTCCCAGCAGTGCACAGGGATGGGGAATGGGAGCTGCAGTCAGTTCATTGCATGTTGTCTCTGCTACTCCTTTCTCCTCAGAGGGAGGACTCCTCACAATCTTGTGTTGCTCCAGAGTGAGGTCCTTCTTATGGAAGACAGTCCTTCCAAGGTGAACCTTACCCACAGGCTGCAGGTCTCCCAGAACTGTTTCAGTGTGGGTCCCTTCCATAGGGTCAGTCCTTCAGGAGTGGGTTGCTCCAGCATCAGTCCCCCACGGGGTCAGCGATCCCACCAGCAAACCTGCTTCAGCATGGGCTCCTCTCCATGGGGCCACAGGTCCCTGCCAGGAGCCTTCTCCAGTGCAGGCTTCCCATAGGGAGCAGCCTCCTTTGGGCGTCTCCCTGCTCTGGTGTCGAGTCCTCCACAGGCTGCCGGTGGATCTCTGCTCCACCATGGACCTACATGGACTGCAGGGGGACAGCTGCCTCTCCATCATCTTGTCTATGGGCTGCAGGGAAACCTCTGCTCCAGAAGCTGGAGCAACTCTTTCCTTTTCTTCTGCAGTGACCTTGGGATCTGCAGAGCTCTCTCGCTCACTCGCCTCTCTGGCTGCTGTTGCACAGTCAGTTTTTTTTTCCTTCTTAAATACATTAACACCTCAAATGGTTCAGTANCTGCCAGGAGCCTTCTCCAGTGCAGGCTTCCCATAGGGAGCAGCCTCCTTTGGGCGTCTCCCTGCTCTGGTGTCGAGTCCTCCACAGGCTGCCGGTGGATCTCTGCTCCACCATGGACCTACATGGACTGCAGGGGGACAGCTGCCTCTCCATCATCTTGTCTATGGGCTGCAGGGAAACCTCTGCTCCAGAAGCTGGAGCAACTCTTTCCTTTTCTTCTGCAGTGACCTTGGGATCTGCAGAGCTCTCTCGCTCACTCGCCTCTCTGGCTGCTGTTGCACAGTCAGTTTTTTTTTCCTTCTTAAATACATTAACACCTCAAATGGTTCAGTAGTTGTGTGTCTTTCACACAGTTTGTGTTAAGCTTCCCAGGGCTCATAGCTGGCGACTGTTTCATAAAAGTTTGGTTTCTGTCCCCATGAGATTTTACAAAGGTGTGTGCTACGTAGCTTTTAGGGACATACCTGATATTGCTGAGTCCTAACTGCAGGTTGTCATTGTAGGTCAGCTTAAATGTAGGTTGGGCCTGTGTTTGCCCAGCAAGGTGCCTTGACAACCTCTGAGAAGTTTCAAATGCAAGCTGTAGGTACTGACACTGTGTTGGGGGCCTCTCCACTGGATGGCCAGCTATTTTCATGCTGCATTAAGTGTCCTGAATAGACTTGACGTGTAATGTTGAGGGGGACAATCATTGTTGGTAACATTGCATAGATTGTATCTAAGAGAGGATCACAAACAAGCTTTCTGTGTAGTAGGAAAGGCTTCTGTTTGTCCTCAGCTTGTGAATCCCAGAACTGATGGTATACCTAATTTCTCTGACATACAAACAAGTCTCATTTGCTGTACTGACTGGACTCCCACTCTGCATTTCTGCAGGTCATTTTAAGTGCCTCTGTTTTGCTTCAGTCTGTCTTGGCCAAGGGTAGTCAGTCACCTGGATGTGCAGCAGGACCTCAGAAGTGGCAGCCTGGGTTTGCTCCCTACCTGCACGACAGACAGTGGGGTGGAACCCAGCGAGAGCTGAGGTGAAGCCTGGGGGCAGAGGAGCTGTTGACTGAAAACAGCCTGAGGTCCCCAGAACAGGAGAAATGAGACCACTGAGCTCCAGTACTATCACCTGCCAGTGTCCACAAGTGAGCTGACAGACCCCCATGCCCAGCAGCATAGGCTGATTGTCGCCGTTGAAAGAGCTGCAAAGGAAAAAGGAAGGATCATTGATGAGATCCAGATTGACAAGGGGGAAGACAGTGATAGGATATCAGATATGCTTTGTTCTGATTCCTTGTCACTCAGCTCATCTGAAATAGAAAGTTGGAAATATGGCAATGACTTGGAAGTCATCAGAGCAGCAAGTTGCAGAGAGTGTCTGCTGAGCCACCTGTGCCCAGACTCAGTGCTTCAGCTACAGCTTTCTTGTAGATCTTTTGTTTTCTTTTTTTTGTCATGAAGTAATTCTTGCATCTTATATGTATTTTCATGGATTGTATCAGTGAGGTATACATGCATTCTGCTTGATAAAAATAATATGTAATATAAAATGTGCATTTTAACTAGTAATGTACATTCCTTATGCAGGTACAGAAGGCTTGGGATTTAGCATTACTTCAAGAGATGTCCCAATTGGTGGCTCTGCTCCAATTTATGTGAAAAACATCCTTCCGAGAGGTGCAGCTATTCAAGATGGAAGATTAAAAGCTGGAGACCGATTAATTGAGGTGAGGAAATATTAATTGTTCCTTGTCTGTGTTTTGGCATGAGCCCACACATTATATCACTTCCAGAGGCTTATAGTATTTTATGTTACAGGAGACTTTTTCCCTCTTTTTGGCTTTATATTTTTAGATAAGAGATCAAGTTGCTGGGCATTTTCAGTACATAACTGTTGGAAGACCTGGACCAGACATAGTACAAAAACATAAGTTTACATGTCCTTATGTGAATATAGTGTCATAGTCTTGCATTGCTGTTTAGGAATATATTGAAGCAAAGCGATTGTTACCTAGTAAGTAGAATTATATTAGCATGGAGTGACAGACCAGAAATTATTGAAGATGCTGCCAAGGATGGGAGGCAATACCCTGAAAAGTTTAGTGAATTAACTGAAAGAGACATAAGAGGAGGGGAGTCCTACAGAGAATCAAGGCCACTTCCCTCCTGAAGTAAGGATGTCCTCAAGGGAACTAAATTTCTCTTAGATAGATGCACCGCAGAGAGCTTTCTGCAAATCTAGCTGGAGTGATATGTTACCACCCACAGCTCTTCATTACTGTCCCTAAGCCAAATGACACCGGAGGTACAGCTGAGTCTGTAACTGCCTCTCAGGGCTCTAACTTCACTTTACTGCAAAATTGGCCAAGTCAGCTTGAATTGTTGCTGGAGGATAGCCCCCTGTAATTACTGTAATTCAAGGTAACCCAGATGACTTGGGTAGAAGGGGACTGAGACGCATTTAAGATGACAGCTATGGCATCTCAACTGTGTGAGCTGTGCTCTCATATGAGGGGAAGGAAAAAGATGGTTTGCTGACTTCTGAGCACCATGCTCCCTTGCATAACACTGTTAGTTGTTTTGCCTTCATTTCCAAAATGTTTCTGAGCAGGAAAGCCTGAGATTATTCTTTCTCTGAGTTCTCCCTTACTGAAGTTAACTCATACAGTGGGAAATCCTGAATGTATTCCATACCTGCCTGTCCTGATCAGTGGCATGTGGAGGCCAAGGGATTGGACCACTGAACAGAGGCAAGAGTAGCAACCCCAAGGTTATACAGGGAAAGAATTACTTTCTACTTTTGTCACAATTCTTTGTGTTAAATATATTTGGAAGGTATGTATAACACCAAGACACGTGGAAACAGGACCAGTTTGGGATCATACGTTGATTTTGCCGAAAGATATTTATGCAGAGGTTCTTGTAAGAAATACTGATAAATGGGATTAGTTGGCTTTAGAGTGTACTGGACTATACCATAGCTGCTGAAAAGGAGGGAAGTATAAATGTCTAGCTTGTTATTTCTATTTGTATGGCAAGAATGACCATTTAATTACTTCTATTAAATGAAAGCTGATAAGCAGATTGCTCTAGTGAGAGTTTTTTAATACTGTCCCATATTATGATTCACATGACTTTTTGCTCTAAGTGTCTGCTGGTTTCCCTGTTTTGGAGTCTTACTGATGTCTAACATTTCCTCTGTTACAGGTAAATGGAGTTGATTTAACAGGCAAAACTCAAGAAGAAGTTGTGTCCTTGCTACGAAGTACCAAGATGGGAGGAACCGTTGCCCTTTTGATTTTTCGACAGGAAGAAACATTCCATCCAAGGGAACTGGTGCGTAAAATAGAGAGCAGCTAAGACATTTAGATGAGTATGAGCAAATGATTTGATCTTGTCTCCTGTTAGGAAACATGTGTGGCCAGCACTGAATATAAGAAAAAGGAAAAAAGCTATTTTTGCCTTATTTAGAACACTTTACATGCATGTTTTTTGTTTTCTTCAAGATCTGCTATTGGAATTAAGTATTTGTTGATAACGTATAAGTGACAGCTTTATTTTGAGTGAAAATGTTTATTATAGGAGAAGCTATTGCATAGACTTTATTTGGATGCGTGCAGACAAGTAGATTCTTTTCTTTCATAAGGACAAATCTGTGTTTGAAAGCCTGCCATTTGTCCCACTACCTGCTCACTAATATGTTCTCAAACATATAATATTATGCCAAAATAGGATATGTAAATACCTTTCTATCATAAAATGGAAAATATAAGAAGTAGTAGCCTTTTTTGAATATAAATGCAATCTCTGTGGAATGGAAACCCTGCAGTTATTAATTTAGCAGGCAATTCAGAAGATGTTTCTAAAGAATTTACATTAAATAGGAATAAAATGATGTTTCATAATGTACCTGCTCCGTTTGCTAGTGTATATTGATATTTCTCTGATAATTACTCAAGATAGCTTCTGTTATGAAAAGGTAGACTCTGAATGGTAGCAGTCTCACTTTGTTCTGTACTCAATTAAACTGCTGAAGTTATTTATTATTTGTATTATTGTAGCTATATACACCTCTAAAATAACTTACTTGGCTGCATTATTTTGAGAAGATAGACAAATATAAGTATGATGAATTAATAACTTCATTTTTCTATTGGATTTGTGTTATTTTGAATGCAAAGAAAATGAATTTTTGTTTAGCTGTTTCAAGATACTAAACGTTAGCCTTTTACTTTTCAAAACTGCCATTAAACCTAGGAAGTCAAAGTGTCAGGGAAGGTTGAAAGTGAACCAACTTTTACCTTAAAATTCTTGGAACTTGCCTTCAAGTGCTGAAGTGAAAGCTGTCATAAAGTGAAGAGAAATAAAAATTTGAAATCCTATTACACCCTACCTTATCACTGTAACAGTGAAAGCAATCTGTTTATAAGTTCCTGTGGTACAATTTTCATGGCACTGCTATCTTTCATAAAGGTGAATGAAAATGCTTTTTGAGATTTCTAAATAAACTTAGAAGTAAGAAAATACCTTAATTTTGTGTATATTATTTCTGTGGTAAAATGAGGAAGTTTTAATGCATATTTTGACATAAGATTTTGTTTAAATAATTGTAAACAAATATATGGTGTAAGTAATGCAGAGATTTAATAGCAATAGATTATCTAGTTTTAAAATAACAGCAAGTCAGCCCCTTTGAAGGAGTTCAAGCTCAGCAGCCTCCCTGCTGTGGCTCAGGCAATACTCTCTCAACTACTTTGGCAAAGTCCAGCATAGGGAAGCCAGACCTTGCTGTGGCTGTGTCAGGTAGCAGGTGGGCTTTGCACTGTGTAATGAGATGAGATCTGAACTGGTGTGTTGTTCTGCAGCTCCAGTTGAACAAATGGTATTGTGAGGATCTGACAGTACATGTGTGTGATGATCCTCTGTTGCATAAGGATTTGTTTGTTTGCATTCTGACATGAGGAACTCTTAGGTATGCACTGCTGACTGCTGTCAAAGAGCAGGAGCAGAATTGCTGGGGAAGGTGTTGAACTAAAAAGTCATCACAAAGGCTGTTCTTTCTTCTCTGGTAAGAAATGATCCTTAAAAAAAAATAAAGCAAGTCTTTTCAACCAGCTCCTCTTACTGACTTTTACTGGCTTATTGAAAAAAACCCAAAAGAAATTAAAAAACCAACCAGACAAACAAAAAAGCCAAGAAAAAGAGAAAGGACATTAATTTTGAAGTAGGGAGGAGAATGAGCTGAAATATGTCCATTCATCTTTTTCACATGCAGACCTTCTCTGGCCACTTAGGAACAATTTGTCTTTGTTTCTCTCATATTTTCTACATTTGTGTGCTTTAAAATATTAACTGAATGAAATGTGTCTCAGAAACCATATGTAGAAAATCATGTTATTTGATGTTATCCATCTTATTAAGGGCAGGACTTGCTGTTGCTTACTGAGAACACTCAATACTAAAACCATTTTATATTTGTCAACATTTGTATAGATCATAACCTCAATAAAACAGGTGTTTAGATTTTATGTTTTATGTTTTGGGTTATGGCTTGAATGACTTGAAAAAATTTTAAAATCTTAGTGTTTCATTTTCAGTAAAATGAAGATAAACTTCAGGGAAGTTAAGGAGTTTAACATTGCGGTTATTATGAAAATATGTAATTTTAACTAAAACTTTGGGGATTGTTAAGCTGAGCCCATTTAGGTTGGTATGGGATCTCTGAAACTTGTGTGGATCAGGTCAGATATGGGTATGTGATGATCCAGTGCAGCAGAGCATGATAAAAGTGAGGAAATAAAATCGAGTTGGCAGAAGTCAGCTTTTGTAATTAGTGGGATCTGGAAGAATGACCATGTTTCTTCAGAATACTGGGCATTTTATTCCTTCCACAGTTACCTAACGCCCGATAGGTAATGTGTTAGGGCTTGTCCACACTGACGTGAGCTAGAGACACATTATCTCTTAACAGCCTTCCCTCCCTGCCCCCTCTTTTTACAAAAGGGCCAAGGATTGTTCTGGTTAAGTAGAGCTTCTGGAGCACTTCTTACCTCACATAACTTGTGAAGCATTTGCTTAGAGCTGCTACTGACTGTGTGAATCCCCTGAAGGATTGACTTTGGTTATTTAGCTTTTGAGCTATATTCTCAGTGCCAGCAGATGCTGGCTGGCAGCATTAGTCTCCAGTACCCTAAGAATTATTATGCCCATTGGTACATGTGGGACCTTTACATTTTCCTTGTAGCTGTCTTCATTTTTTTTCTTACTGGTTGTTGGCTTCAGGTTGAAGCTGTTATATAAAAATGTGTTACTGCTTTGCCACTACATTTTTGTCCTTTATCATTTGATTCTCCTGCAAAACAGCCTAAAACAAAAATGTCCAGTAAACCCTAGCATTTCATTAGGGCCCAGCAGAATGGAAAGAAATAGCTGATTAGCCCAAAAGTGATCAGTCAGCCAGCCTGAGTTCTCAAATTGGTTTTAATATAGATGGGTGTGGGCGTGGAAGAGCCATAGTTCCTTATATGTGTTTCCAGAATTGGTTGTGGGATGCATTTTCCAATGATGTGTGTTTGCCTTATGTGCCCTGAGACACAGGTGAGGAATGCAAAGTACAGGAGGGTCCCTTCCCTGGTGAACTGAATGCATCCTCCTGTCCTGGGATATGCAGAGCTGCAGTTCTAGTTCATCCAAACATGCTCAAAAGGGGAATCCCTTGCTAATGAGATTTTTAAAAAAATAGTTACTTGTTTAAAATATTTGGAAGGGTTCATCTGGACTGCTGAGGTCATTCTTTGAAAACATCAAAGTAGAAGGGAAAAGCCAGGGGGGAACTTCCCTGAATGAGAACATTCCACCAGCCAGAAAATGGTGCAAGCAGTTGTGGTTCTTCCTGGGCCAGACAGTCAGCACCCTCACAGCCAGGTAGAGTCAGGTGCATGTACCATAAGGACCCTGGAATTATTTCTGTTCACTTCTCATGTAGTGGTTGTTTAGACAAATTTCAGTCAGGGGTGTGACAAACACCCTTCATTTTTTATTACCACTTCACTTCAGAATTAGAGCTCTTTGTTTATCCCCTTGCTGTTAGATAGTATGTGTCATATGTAGTTGTGTTCTTATTTATTTTTTTTACTTCCTTTAGAATGCAGAACAAAGCCAGTCACAAATTCCAAAGGAAACGGTAAGAGCTTTGTCTTTTCCATACTGGAAGACTCCCAAATGTTTTTAAATTGATATGGCACTTCTCCATCAAAGTTTTACAGATCCTTCTTTCACCTTATATACTGTAGATGGCTCTCGGTTGCTTTACATTTTAAATGCATTTTTTGATGTAATTTCAAATACTGTTTGAAAATTATACACAATTCTCTTTCTATATATGTTCAAGTGCTATTTGAAATTACATCTCATATATACAGCCAAAGGCCAAAAGCTAAATGATAAGAGTAGACTTTAGCTTGGGTTACATATTGAAGTTAATTGTTTAAGACATGATTATATGACAGAAATCTGAGATACAGACACAGAAATTAGTCAACTAGGATTTAAGTCTTAATTGTATCCTCATAGCAAACCATTGTTAGCTGTTTTTAAGAAACTATATGGAAGTAGTATTAAGTTTAACCTTTTGAAAGCTGCAATAGATGATATTCCAGTGAGGCTCTAGATTGAGGTTGTGTAATGTTAATATATTTCATTTTAGTCAGTGGAACATGATCAGTCCAATATACAATACACTAATACATCTGACAAGTTTGTCTAAAGTAACAGGTGTACTTTATGAAATACCAACAGAGAATATAACAATAATATATTACCTTAATGATATACTGGTTCTTAGTTAAAAACATACTTCAAGAAACTCCATTCAGTTAGGTACCTATTTCAAAATTAAATAATAAATTAGGTTATGGAGAAATTGAGAAGAATCATGTTGGGTTTTGAAACGAGTTAGGCTGCTGAAAAACAAAAAGAGCAGCTTGTCTAGATAATTCAGAATGCCTTACCAGCAATGGCGAGATGGTGTCTGGAATAAAAAGAAAGTCAGGACTAGGTAAAGATATGTAAGAGCCAACTCAGTGAGGTAATCAAGGGTATGTTGGTTGATACTATTAATTTTTCAGGCCAATGGAATGTAACTGTTAAAATGGGAATTTGAGTTAAGTGTTGGCAATACTCACTTCTATCCTTCTGGCTTTTAGTGTCCTTCTCTCTGAAAATCATCTGCTTAAGGGCTCTGCAAAACTGTGGGTGTATCACTGTTTCAGACATGCCTTGCGGTATCTCTTTACTGCATCTCATTAGAGGATGTATGTTTTTATCTTGATAGTTTCTTACCATGTACTGCTGATATGTAAGGAGATCAAAGATCAAAGCCCAGGATAGTATTTCTATCTGTAATTGAATACCATTGAGAATCAAATACCATAATTTGTGGGTGCAGCCTTATAAAAGTATCCTGCTTTTAGGAGTTGAAATTCCACCCTGAAAGCTCGTTAAGATAAAGCAGATTGCCTGCAAGGTGTTTATAGAAATCAGTTGCTCATCTGTTGCAAAGTTAATGTTTTGTAGCAAATTCCGTGGTGAAACCCCTTCTTTGGCATTCTTGGAACCAACACTCTAACTTCATCTAAGGAAAGAACAAAATAAAATAGGTATCTCCCATTTGCTCTCTTTAGAGGTGGTGTAAAAAATGCTTGTTAATCAGGAGATTGCAGGAGGGACAGGGGGTGTATGAGTAGCTAGGGATTTCTGAAAAAAACAGCTAGAAAGCCTTAGCAAGCCTTGAAAATATGGAAGTGAATTGGAAAACATATGAAGACTGAGTAACATATGGTTACTCAGGGAATGAAGCTAGAAACCTGATCAATACAAAAAATTTGCCTAATGTCTTGTGTTTTTCATTCTTTATGCATTGGGATTTTTTATGTATTTAAAGGCTCAGAACAGCTGTGATTGATAGTAGGAACACCAGGTCTCTTTGTATTTACTGACTCCAGTATGTGAATAAAAAAAGGGACTAAATGTGAAAGATTTTGGTGGGTATTTGTAATGCACAATGCTTTTGCACTTATGTCCCTTGTTCAAATCTACTTAGCTTTGGATAAGTGTGATACTTCAATTTTACAGAACTAATTTTTCTGAGCTGCACATTAGTAATACAGTCACACATTCTTTATTATTATTTTTGAAAGTATTTCTCTTTGCTTTCCTTTATTCTCCTTGGTCCTGCTTCAATACCTATTTATTTCTCCTCTGTCTACTTTTCAAGTCTTTGAGATTTCTAATCTCACAATTTCTGTTTCTGTGCCTGCTCTGATCTTTGTGCTGTTAGTAGTGAGGTTTTAGTCTCCAAGTGTCAAGGACTTGATAGTTGAAAGCAAAGCAAAAAAAACCCAAAACCAACAAAAGAGCATGATGAAGGCAGTGAAGCTACAGAAATGAGAGAGGTGGAATGCAAGTCTGTTTTTCATTTAAAGGCAAAATGGTTGTGGGTTTTTGTTGTTATTGTTGTTGTTGTTGTTGTTGTTATGTCTTTGTGGAGAAATAGAAGGAAAATGCACCTTTGAAATTAAAGAAGAAAAAAGATATGGGAAAAAAACTCCCTTGAAAGTAGAAGGCCTGAAATAAAATCACAAAATATCAGCCTAACTTATCATTCTTTACTCAGGGGTTACCTTCATGTAACTGTTACTTTGAAATGCATTAATATTGTGGCACTTGGATGCAGTAGTTAGTCCTCAGAGAGGTAATAAAAGAAAATCTTGAAGGTAATTTTTTTCCTAATTTGTGGCCTGAAATCCTTGACAGAGTTACCTTTACAACCCATATAAGAAAGCATATGAATTCAGTTTTGTAATGCACCATCACAGAATACAGATTCTCAATCTTAAACTTCCATATAAGAAGATTTTGTAATTTGAGAGGCTCACACAATTTAAGCTCTGCTCTCCAGTTTTACATAAGAAATGCAAATTGCTAATGCAGCTTCAGCCTCTATCCAGTAACTGTGCCCTGGTGAAAACGGGACTGGTGTTTTTACTTTCTCCTTTGTTTATGGACAGAGCCATCGCTCTGCTTCCTCATGAAATGAGGAAATCTCCTGTATCTTGGTTGACAGGTTGTTTCACCCAGCCACGAGTTTGTGCCACTTGTATAGCTGATGACAGCATGGAACAGATGCACCTATTGCTAAACAGGGTGATTATTTGGAATGTAGGAGATTGCCTGTATATAAAAAAACTAGTAATTTATCATTATTACATTTCTGTTTCTAAGCATAATTATCTTAATCCTGTTACAGTGCATTGAAATGAACTGTTAATTATGATATGTAAAACATCTGCCAATTAATTTTTCCTCATACTCTTTGAAGGTTGATAGTGTTTCAGTAATATTTTGCTTTTACAATTGTCATTCACTCTTAGTTTTCTGAATTCAGAACCAGCAAGTTAACTTTCCTGTTAAGCATAATGCTAGAAAAATAATAATTATCATATGAGTAAGTATTTTGTAAGGAGTGTTGTCTATTGATAAGAAGAGATTCAGAGTTAGAATTCAGGATTTCATTTCATGATTGTTGCACTCAGCAGCATGGAAAAGCTTCAGTTTTCTCTTCTCATTTGTTTTTCTGTCTAATTGCTGTAAGTGAGCAGAATGTTATGAATTCAAGTGAGTGCAGGATTCGTAACAGTGACATACCAAGAGTGGTTGGTGTGTTGGAACAGTATATAGATGATTAGCAGCACTGATAGAAATTGCTAATGGGATTGCTTTTTATTTTCTTCTGAACTCAAACATTTCATATTCTAGTTATTACCTAAATTTCATTTTGATCACTGTGTTTTTTCAGATCCAATTGCTGTTCTTGCCATATTCTTCTGTGTGTGATTCTGAGTAAATTAGCTAGCTACCCTTTTTATGCAAGAATTCATTGCCTGTAGGAAAGGGGTGATACTGGTCAGAGGCATTTTGTAAGAACTAATGAATAGTTACTTTTGTACGCTTTTTGCTCATAAGTTTTCATAGTGTGAGTATGAGAGGCAATACTAGCAAATGCCTAGAAATACATTATTTATATTGATTATTAGATAGAAAATTCTTGTGGAAAAAAAGCAGTCAGTGTTGAGCTTTAAGAGGATGTATTCTGAGTGCATGTGTGTTTGTCTTTTGCTCAGAAGTTGTTTGTAGTACTTCAAGATACCTAGTCACTGGGGATGCATCCAGACATATTTTTTAAAAGCTGTAATAAGTTCCCACCACTTCCTATTTAGCACCTATATAGAACTTCAGCTTGGTGATCCAAATGTCTGAACATTGAGCCACGATCATAGATGGACTAATGTCAGACTATACCACCAGCAGTGCTGTTACCAATAGCTACAGAATGATTGTATTGAAAGAGGATATGTCTGACTGGTGATTAAGCTGATGCTGTTATTTCTTCCATAGTGCTTAGGAATGCTGTAGGAATGCATATATTTTTGTACCTTTTTATCACACCTCACAATGGTGTGAGGCAGAAGGGTGATTACAATGTTTTAAAAGCATTTTTCGTGCAGTTTTGAGTGGTTTCAGCTAATAATTTTAATCAAGTTTTAGATCACTGCCCATATGACAGAAATAGGTAGTGAATGTGTGATTTCTGCAAGGTACTGTTGTGGTTTCAATCTTTTACCATAGGAGATACTTAAGTATTAAATAGCATGTTCTGGCACATTTATGACTTGAGATAAGACATTAATTCTTAGTGAATAATTAATATAACAGTTAAGTGGCTGTGATCATGAATGCTTTTTGACCAGTCTGAATTTCCTGGAACGTTCAGTGATAAGCCACATAAGCTTCTGCATAATGCAGTAATTAGAACTGACCCTCAGGCTCAGTTTTAACTGTTAGTAGCTGGTGATTTACCTGGGATGTGGTGTGGCACACTTAAACTGGCTTTGTGCAGCACCATAGGGAGACTGTGGCTGCCTTCTGAACACTGGCATTGAAGACACTTGCTGAAAAATTCCCAGTTTCATCTAAGCCAACATACGTGTCCCTCCACTGTGGCAGGGTTGTCTTAGTGCCACCATTGCAGAGTCATCCAGAAGCCACACCTGTGTGTACAAACTTGTTGATTTGGAGCAAACATTGTTTTACTGCATCATTGCCTTTAGACTCTTGGTGTTGATTCTCCCTTGATATTAAATGCAGGGAAAATAGTGAGATGAAATGGTTTGCCATGGTTACCTGAAAGTTTGCAGCAGAAATAGGAGTGAGACACAGATCCCTTTGAGGTGCTCCATACTGGCATTACTTCACGGGGAATGTGTTTCCTGCCATGGATTTCTATAAAGGCATTATTTCTTTTTCAACTTGTTTTTCCTGTCTATTTTTTCCAGACACTCTCCCTTTCTTTAGTCTTTCAGGTCTTGTAAATCCAATAGCCCAGTGAGAGAAGTATAAGGATTTTTAGGGAGCTCTGTCATCAGTGTGTTGGGCATTGAAGCTTTTCTTGAAGAAGGGATAGTGCAGAGAGCTGTAGCTTTATAGGCTTCTTTGGCAGAACAAACACCTACTGTGTACCTAATCCCTTGGTTTTCACTTCTCTAGGATAAGCAAAGTGTAAGGAAACGGGGTTAGCATTACAATCACATGTTTTTGTTTCAGGACAGACAGTAGGATCACAAAGTTTGAATAGAGCAGCAGTTTTGAACATAGTATGTTGGCCTGAATAAAGTACAGTCATTATAGTACCTGGAGCAGACAAGTGCCTGTGAGAAGTTCAGAGATTAAGAACCAACAGAATGTAATTTTAATGGTGTGATCGATTTCTGAAATATGGAATCTCATTTGATTAAACTAGTTTCTATGACGGCCCAGATCAGAGTGTTGGCATTAGAGAGAGTAATGTAAGAATAGACAAGCAATGGACTTGTTATAGGGAGAAGTAACAAACATGTGGATGTACTTTAACATGGGCTTTTGCAGAGCTTTGATTTCCATTCTAAATGAAAATCACATGCTAGAATTTTTGTGCTTTGGAAAAGCATTTAATTTTTTCCTAAATCATATCTTAATCCATCCTAACCTTTAAACTGAAGTTATTTTGCATGTGGAACATCTTTCCTGATATTAAATTAAATCCTTAAAATGGACATAACAGGAAATGCAGTGGGGCTGTTTTACAGTACTTTCATGAGCTAGCATTTTTGCCTATAAATACTTGCCAAAGTTAATCCATATCTAATACACAAAAAACTCTTCCTTGATGGGATTAAGATTAAAGCAGAGCACATTTTCCATAAAATCTCAGAATTCAGATCTAGTTTTTGATATCTAGCAGCTGCTGTTTGATTTGAATGAGTGCAATCTTTGCCAGATGTGACATATTAACTTTGCTAATATGAATAATGAGTCTCCGTATATGAGCAAATAAGATTCATTAGTGTTTATCTAACATATGACAGATATTAAAATTCTTAGTCTAGGAAGAGATAGAAAAAGAAAGCAAGCATAAGAATTCTGATTGTTTAGTTGGCTTAAGCTCTGTATAATTTTTTAATCAGGTAAGTAGACAGTTTAGGTCCTCAAAACCTATAACACAACACAACCGTTTGATAAAAAAAAAAAAAAGGAAAAAAAAAGATAAATGGCCTTGTATTTCAGGAGAAAACTGGGTTGGAGTGTGCATGTCACTACTGGACCAGTAGGCAGGATTTTCTCTGCTAATGGGAGTTGCTCTAGTTATATTTTTCTTTAATGCCTACCCATGGTGGGATGCACCAGCTCTCCATTACTCCTCCCAAGGAGATCCCTCAACTGTTGTTGGGGAGGTGTGTTTCAGGCCACCTACATTGCACTGTTTTCGGTACCTCCAGCAGTAATACATTACATTTTTATAAGTGCTGAACATCACCCCCACAAAACAGCTGTTTACCAGAGAAACTGTTTTGTTTCCTTAGAGCTGTTTGTTTCATTTGTTCTATATTTGTATATGTGATGGCATAGGATGAGAGTGAGTCATCATTTTTTTGTGTTCCTCAGTATAGAGGGTGGCCTGGTAAGACAGCAGTGTCACCCACTTAACTTGAAGCACAAAACAGTTTGAGTCACCCCTGATGTTAAGAATGTCTTTGCACAATAGCTAAGTGAAATCTCCTCTCTTGCATATATCCTGCTGCATTCTATTTTGTTACAATAATACAGAGACAAGTTTTAGTGGTTTTCCAAACTATAGGGCTTATGATTCCTTAGGATTGTGGGTACCTTATCAGAAATAATTAAATAATGGATGCTGTATTAAAGTCTTCTAAAGACTGAAAATATCTTGGGAAAAGCTGTTAGGTTGGAATTCCCCATTATTGGAACCCAATGACTAAACTTGGAATTTTGAAATTTCCAGTAGTTTTACAGCCTACACTTCCTAGAGAGCTCTTATATCCACCAAACTCATCTTCTGAGAACTTCAGGTTTTCCATCTGGATAAATTGTAAAGAGAGAAGACAGGTTTGTGAGACAAAAGGTTGATAGAATAACAAAGTAGTATTTAAACAGTGGCTAACAGGTCTGTAATGTTAGAAGGCTGGACACAACAGCACTTGAGACAGGTAAATTGAATAGTGAATGGGGTCATTCAAGTTGTTAGGTAGTGTTTGTGCTATAGTTAATTAATCATATGAATGTCATCATTGTGGTGTATATATATACACCCATATAAGGGTGTGTTGTACGTGTACATGCATATATGTGTGCATTCAAGAGCCTTGTAAAAGTTTTCATGTACATATGTTCATATATATAACTGGAGATACAGAGCTTTACTGATTGCTCTGTGAAAAGGAACAGGAGCACATTTTTGTGTACATAGTCACAAAGTAATGTGCAGACAAGTTTCAGTGAGGGAATAACTGCTGAGAAGGCAGCAGGTCTAAGCTTGCAAGAGAATGCACTTCACTGGAGAGAATGCTGCCAGACTTGTAGCAGCAGCGAGTCGCTTAGGAAACCTGTCCTAACTTGACTGAAAATTGCTTCTCCTGTTAGGTGGGAGGAAGGTTTTCTTTGCTGTTCAGTTTCTGTTTTCACTCATCTCATGCTACTTACTCACCAGCTGAACCCTGATGAGGTCCTGCAAAGGGAGGAAATCCCAAGCAATAGTGTGCAAAACATCAACCTCCAGCTGGTCGAGAGAGATGATTGTCCCGCTCTGCTCCTCACTGGTGTGGCCTCACCTTGGAAATTGTGTGAAGTTTTGGGCACTGCAGGATAAGGAAATTCTGAAGCTATTAGAGAGTGTCCAAAGAAGAGCAATGAGAATAGTGAAGGGCCTTGAGGGGAAGCTGAGTGAGGAGCAGCTGAGGTCACTTGGTCCGTTCAGCCTGGAGAAGAGGAGACTGAGGGGAGACCTCATTGTGGTCTTCAACATCCTCCTGAGGGCAAGAGGAGGGCAGGCACTGGTCTCTTCTCTGTGGTGATCTGTGACAGGACCCAAGGAATGGCCTTAAGTTGTGTCTGGAGAGGTTTAGGCTGGGTATCAGGAAAATGTTGTTCACCCAGAGGGTGGTTGGGCACTGGAACAGGCTCTCCAGGGAAGTTGTCACAGGATCAGCCTGACAGGCTTCCAGAAGCATTTGGACAATGCTCTCAGGCACATGGTGTGACTTGTGGGGTGTCCTGTACAGGGCCAGGAGTTTGACTTGATGATCTTTGAGGGTCCCTTCCAAGTCAACAAATTCTGTAATTCTGTGATAAAAGGATAAAGAGGACTAGAGGCTGTTACTAGTATGATAAGAAAACTACTGGCAGTCTAATTTTGAAGTCTATTTTAATGTTGGTTTTAAAATTAAATCTGATTTTATGATCAGATCAGAACTTACGCAGAAGATAATGTTATGTGGAAGAGAAAAACAATTCCCCCCCCCATTTATCTTACGGCTTTTTTTAATCTCTGTATATATCAAAACACTGCTGTAAGTTTGCTCTAGTCAGGAAGTTTATCTTTAAATTTACATTATATTTATGTTGTATATAAAAACTGAAAAACTTATCTCAAATGTCGTTTAGCATAAATTGATGTTAAATATGATTTTGAAGCCAAAAAAGTCACCTACGTATTTTATCACAAATCAAATTTTTATTATAAATTACATACTTGAGCAGCTTCATTCATCCAACTGAAGTCATTTCAGATGACCTTTTCCTCAGCAGACTCTGTCTGAACAGAATATTGTTCTGCTGTTAATTGTTTTGGACATAGAGTGTGAAAAATCTTAAGGGAGTTGAATTTTGTTGTTCAGGGTTCACAGTACATAATTTTGCTTGCATGTTTACTGCTGGCCTGTCAAAATATATGACGGAATAAATTTCTCCTACAGATCAACTAATCATGAAAATAGTGTTGAGGTGTTTGATTGACATAGCGAAGCTGTTTATTTAGAGAGTATCAAGATCAAATGGAAGCTACTGCAATTAAGAAGTGACTGTGTTCTCAGCTGAAAATTTTTAATGCTGCATTTTAGATTTTTTTTTGTGCATTTTTTTGCTGCCTCATGGACATATTAGGGAATTTCTGTGATTTGTTACATTTAAATACTTAGCGTTCAACACAATTTCAGTGAAAATTTTACTCTTTTATAATAGCTGTTTCTATATTGATTGGGGAGAATTGCTGTACAGGTAATGTTTCTGTACTCTAAAGGGCTTTGTAGAACAAAGGATTCAGTCATTATGAGATTTTGCTGGGGCTTTTTTGTTTTCTTTTTTGTCTTTACAACTTTGGTTCAAAATATTATACTAGCAGGCTAAAAATCTTCCTTCTCATTTCTCTGTGACTGGCTCCTTTATGACATGCTTAGAGATTCCTTGTCACTATATGGTACTGCTCCAAGGTTTGTATTATGAAATTATATTTAATATATCATACATAGTAAGAAATGTTAAATTTGCCCTCTACATATCCATAGCCCTTGAAAGTTAATAGTTAAGTTTTTATTGAAAGCCACATTTTTCATGTTTGTTCTACTTTTTTTTTTTTTCCTCTACATTCAAGCATATGATACTGGCAGGTGTCACACGGAGTCTGGAGGGCAAAAGGCTTCTTATGTCCCTAAAATTCCAGACACAGATATGGTAGTAAAGCAAGTGTGCTTAGGTGGGAAAAACTGTAGATACCCTATGAAGTCCCTCAAGAAATTTAGCCATAGCCTAGTAATGGTAATTTTTTCCCTTGGGTGATTTGAGCAATTTTCTTGTGCTTTCAGTACTTCTGATCCAGTGCTGAGGCTGCTGTTTCTCACTTTTTCATGAGCATGATCTGCTCGCTCATGTACAGCTGCTGCAGAGTAGTTTGTTCCAGGTTTTGGCCTCACATTTCAGCTGCACACTCAGATGTCTGTAGCCTAATATTGCCTTACTTCCTTATTCAAGATTGCAGGAAACAAGCATAAGCCTCACATTAAAACCAGTGCTGAACTGATAATGCAGCTCTTTGGTCTCACTGGAGAGAAGTAGGGTAGAGGCCATTAGCCAGGTCTTTGGGGATTCTTGTGAGATGCTCACTCCAATTGACCCTTTGTCATATAGAAATGCACCTGACAGGCCTGGGAGACTGCTTTGCCTGAAGTTTTGGTGGATTGTTTGAAGATTAGAAAATACTGGAGGAAGAGGGAAATTGATTCTAAATTTATGTTAATAGTAATAAAGAAAAATTCAATAAGCATATCTGCTTTCATGGATGAGCCATACATCCTACCTTGGCTTTATCTTCCTTTTGGCTCACAAGCTTTATTACTACTATTTATTAAGGAATATGAAAGTGATCAGTGTTACAGAAACTATAAGGTAACATGCATCTGTCTCGGATTGTTTTATTCTGCAGCCACTCAACAAAATGTGGATTCACATGTATGCTGAAGCTAGTGCTTCTGTGAGCCAAGCAGGAAAATTAGGGTGGTAATTTTCCCATAATTTGGGAAACGTGTTTTAGATAGAGTGTTTTTCAATGGTCACAATACACCTTTCAATTCCTCACACCTTGTTAATTTGTTTATTAATTTGTTAATTTTTTTCATTTTTTTGGGTTTTTTTGATGAACCATTGTGCTTAGTTATAAGCAAAAGGAGTCTAGTGCAAAGGGAAGGGCTGGTGAACACATGAGGGTTCACGCTTTTAACCAAGTGGGAAAAGATGGAGCTCCTGTTTTTCTTCCCTCAGCTGTTGCGGCTCTCTCAGCAGTCTGACTGCCTTCCCATGTGACATTTTTGCACTGCATTTCTAGGTCAGTGGTGACACAACTAGCATGCTTGTGCCCAAATTGATCATCTCAGTCTGCTGTACTCCACATGGCTTTCACGTCTATCTTTGCCATAGGCTGTGTTTGCATTTTCTCAAGTCTTAAGAAACAGGGACAGCTCAGCAGGCGCACATTAACTTCTCATATGTGTTCTCACTCATACGAGTGAGCTTTGCAAATAGATCAGTGATGTGGGAAAAGTTCGTATAAAATCAGTGTCAGAAACAGAGGTGACGTGTTGCTAAGATTGTGAAACTTTGGCCAGATTAATTCTTCCAGAGAAGAACTGGACATTAGTGTGCACCTTCTGCTGTATGTTCTCTTTCTCCTTCATGTGGGTGAAGAATCCCTAGCACAGTTGAGTTCACAAGCAGAGAATTGTCTTTAAGGGCATGACTTTTTTCTTTAATTGATAAAGTTAAAACCAAAAGTGGTTATAACCACTTTGTTAGATTTGAAAGAGGATCAGAAACAAGTGAACAGCATCTACTGTATGAGATAGGGCTGGTGAACAGCCTGTCCCTCCCATTCCACCCTTTGGCAGAAGTCTCTTGGACATGAGCACTGCTCTTCAGGGCATGGCCATTTTCATTCCTGGGTGTTGTGCTCATGCTGCTGCCCCAGGAGTGTCACTGCTCTGTGGGGACACTGCAAGGCCTCTGGTCCCAGCCTGTTGCCACCCTGAATTCAGTGGGAGGTGAAGTGTGAGGCCGGTCACCTGTGCTTGCATGGCTTTTGGATGCATGGAAAGGTGTCACTGAGCAGCTCCTTGCTGCCAGCTGTGGCAGGCCTGTGACTGTAATTCAGGGTGGTTAAAACCTGGGATTTTCCCTGGCAGGCTAAAACTGGGTGTTGAGGACAACAAAGATCCAGAGAGGTGGGTAAGAGGACGGAGGTGATGGGCAGAGCTGGGAAAAACAGGAAAATTGGCACTCAGACCTGGATTTGATGATAAGCCTGGCAATAGCAGAGAGATGTGCTGTTGCAGATCTCAGCTGTGTAGTTTTCTCTTTTTCCTAACACAGATAATTTTAAATAAAATGAGGTGAATAAGTAATTTTTCAATTTAATTTTCTTGCACTTAGTTTCTCCCTAAGACTGCAAAGTTTCATAGATGATGATGGTACTTTAAAAATTCTGTAGGTTTGCAAGTAGGAAAATATTTCTGATAAAGCTCTCTTTTGGCTAATGAAATAGCAGCTTACGTGTGAGCTAGTATTGGTGGCAGATTCAGTAATGACATGTGATGCAATTACTTTACTAGAGAGAGAAGCACTTAGACACAAATTTAAGATATTTCTGAACCGAGGCGTCAGCTGGATGTGATTGAAAATACAGTATTTCTGCACATTTCTTCACATAATTACTGTGGAAAATATTGTGGCATTGTAGTAAAAAGCAGAGAGTTTTGAATGCTAATAGCTGTAGGGGGAAGAGAATTCCCAGAGAAATGCTATTCTATAATCCCATGCTAATCTCCCCAACAGAAAGCAGAAGAAGAGGAGCTTGTCCTCACACCTGATGGCACCAGGGAATTCCTGACATTTGAAGTTCCACTGAATGACTCTGGGTCAGCTGGGCTTGGCGTGAGTGTCAAAGGTAACCGGTCAAAAGAAAACCACGCTGATTTAGGAATCTTCGTCAAGTCCATTATTAATGGTGGAGCAGCATCCAAGGTAAGAGGGAACATCTGTGTACTTTGGTCTTCCTCAGTTTTCCACAATAAGTTATCCATAGATTGAAAAAGAATGAGATCTGTAATGTTCACCAATTATACCATCAGAGGTAACATTTAGATTTCTACTCACATGTTTGCACATCCCAGGATTTACACAGCCCTAACAGATTCCGGAAGGAACGAGCCATCTCTGGTACAGTTCCATTAGTATGCTGTTTGAGCAAACAGATTATGATAATAGCTTTCAGTGCAAATCTGTAATTGGAATAGACATTTCCTATAGTGGCTGCAATGGAAGCTATTATTGCAGTGTTCATTTCGCCATAAACCCTTAGGACTAAGTATAGTTGGTTGAATATTCTTCTTTTGATTTGGTTTTTTCTTATTCTCTCCTGTAGACAAAGCTTCCTTTGTGTGTGTTTTATGTAACTATCTATAATTTTTTCTTTTCCAGGATGGCAGGCTTCGAGTGAATGATCAACTAATAGCAGTTAATGGAGAATCATTATTGGGCAAAACAAATCAAGATGCTATGGAAACCTTAAGGAGGTCCATGTCCACTGAAGGAAACAAACGAGGAATGATTCAGCTTATTGTGGCGAGGCGAATAAGTAAATGCAATGAGGTAATAAGCTTTTGATATCGGATTGGCAATTTTCACTTCTGAGGTATTTGTGTTTACAGCAGGTGTCATGTTTCCTCTGGGACTTGAAAAATAATATCTGAGAAGCTAAAGAAAGAGAGAACTACAAAATTATCTGAATTTCAGTGTTAGACATGCTAACGTTATTACTGATCAATAAAGTTTTTCTTTCGAGTATTTTTGTCAATGAAAAACAGGAAACACTGAATAAAACTATATTGATTTTGTAATTGGATCTCACTGTTTACGTGGTTTTTGTTCAGCGGAGTTTTTTATGGAGGTCTATTAGATCTTTCATTTATAGACTTTGTGTTAACCGACTTGTTTCTTTGTCACTTCCAGTTTTTTAACTAAGAGTAGAGCTCTTGCATTTCATTATTATATTTTATCTAAACAGAAGTTTCATGTATAGATTCTACAAAACTTTGTCTTGGCTTTAGTTGCGGGGGAGGTTGAACTACTGAATTCAGGGTGAAGTGATTCTTCTGATGATTTGCGACTTTCTCTAGTGCAATATTAATGTGTTGATGTTTTGAAATATATTCATGATTTCTAATAGCTTATCTTCTATTTAATGTAAGTAATGCTGTATACTAGGAATATATGGACATATAATGAGAAGGACTGTAGATGTTGGGGAGGACTGAATTAGGCTTCAGAGCAAATTGGAGAAAGGACTGAGTTAAATAGGATACAGCTGAATGGCGTGTCAGAAAAGCATCTCTTCTTTAGAAATCTAAAAGTCAATTCTTTCATTCTTGCTAATATAGTAAGGTCTTATCAGGAATGTTATTTCTTGATCATCATGCTTCAAAAACGATGTGCACAAATTGGTGTAGTATCACTGCTCCTGCCTAGGGGAATATAGAATGGTGTACTTTTTAATGCATAAATCTAATCTTCTGAAAAAAATCAGTCCATAGTGTATTATAAAATCATGTCTGAAAAAGGCACTAGGCATTTTTAAAGTGTTAAGCTTCTCTTGATTAACTGCTTATACAAAGTTTTTGTACACATGCATGTTTATATATGCACACTGCTAGAAAGCCAGCTTGGATGCACAGCGTGTCTTGCTTTGTGCTGAAGAAATTCTGACATTTTTGTATGTGGTGATGTCCTTATCTAGCCCTAATTCAGACTGTCCTTTGGAGACCGTTCCTTATTCTTACCCAATTTCATACTCTACTACATGTTACTACATAAAAAGGGTGAAGTCTTTTAGACTATTTCTGTGTTTAGTTGTTTTTTTTTTCCTAAAAGGATGTAGGAGATGATCCCTTTTCTCCTAGTGAAAGTCTTCTTGATTGAATTAATCCAGACAGTGTTTGTAAACACAAGGGAGGTAATCCAGCAGTGATGAAACAAAGACATTTCTCCTTGAATTCAACACAATTTTTACTCATTCAAGAACAGCTTGGTCCCCTATATCTGCTTGACATTTAGTACAATTTATTTTGCAGAAATCATGTGCCAAAAGCAGCACAGCTGACTGCAGTATATGTGCTTCAAGATAAAAGAACTGATTGTGGAAACAGATTTAGATACACTGAAATGTACCTACACAAGGGCAGGATATGCCCTGTCTTTCTGGGCCTCCTTTATAGTTTTTGTGCATTTTCCCAACTCCTTAAGAAGATGGCAAGATGAGCTATAATGATTAGGAAAGCATTGATATGTCACTATTGCTGTAGTAATCAAAAAGTTACAAAGTAACTTACAAAGTTTTTTTGTAAGTAATTTTTATTTGGAATTACTGCTTTTATCACACTTATCCAAAGGAAATATGATGTCAATACCGTTTGCATATTTTAATATGATGAAAGGATGACTTGCATGGATATAAAGGTGTTTACTTGCTGAGCTGGCAGTATGCAAGAAGTCACTTTTCTGGAAGTCTTGCAATACCCAGACTTCAATGAAATGAAAAGCAAAGAGAGTTTTTTTCATGGTATTTTGCAATTAAGCCCTATATCCTCCTTCAAGAATGTGACCAATTTAAGTTTTAGATGTTACTAAGCTGATGTAACACTGATAAGCTGTGATAATGTTATTTCTGAATGTTGCAGGTATACCATATATGAGTATGGTGTTCAGTCAGCTCAGTCCCTCAGTAGTGGCTGTGGGACCTGAGAACTGGCTGAGAGACAGCATTGCCTCAGTGGCTGGCCATGTCTTGACTATATTGTGCTTAATTCAGCAACACAGATTGCTTAGACATGCTGGTATACAAATTTTCCCCTTGGAACATTCCAGTAACAGCCACCAGGAAAGATTTTTAGTATTAGAACACAAAAAGAAATGACATTTTACTGGCAGCAAATTCAGGAGCTTGCAGATTAGAAGCAAAAGCATGAAAAGGGCACACCCTCATCTTAATAACTCCCACCTCTTATCACCATAGAAGCACAGAATCATTTAGATTGAAGATTATTGACTCCAACCATTAGCCCAGCACTGCCAAGTCCACCCCTAAGCCGTATTGCCAAGTGCCACATCTACACATGTTTTAAAGACCTGCTGGGATGGTGACAGCCATTTCCCTGGGCATCCTGTACCAAAGCTTGACTATACTTTTCATGAAATATTTTACCTAATATCCAGTCTAAATCTTCCCTGGCACAGCTGGTGACTATTTCCTCTTGTCCTATCACTTTTTACCTGGGAGAAGGCACCAACCCCCACCTGCCTAAATCCTCGTTTTAGGCAGTTGTAGAGAGCAAAAAGCTCTCCTTAGCCTTCTCTTTACTCCAGGCTAAACACCCCCAGCTCCTCAGAAATGGGGGTCTACTGGTTTAATTAAATATAAAAAGAAAAGTTCAACTTTTGAGAAAGTATTTTCTGGTGTTTTCTATGCTCTTCTCCCTCTTTTTTGTTCTTCAACGGAGTCACCATAAAAAAGCAGCAGATAAAAATATCCTATTCAACTGATTTCTTTCCTTTGTTGATTCAGCATTGTATGTGCCCACTTTGTAGACAAAAACATAGCTTTGTTTCTTGTTAGTCTGAACTACAGTTAAGTGGAACTGGCTTGGTGTTATTCCCTTTTGTGTGTCACCAAGAACAGTGTTCACTCTGCTCTGTTCCAGTGTATGGTCAGGTCTTGGCTGATTCCCTGCCACACCATGGAGCACCACCCACAAGTGTCTCAAAAGGGAAATCCATGTGGGGGGTGATAATGCCAATGCAAAAATGATTGTGCTAAACATCTGGATGATAAAAGCAGTTGCTCTCTGGATGATAAAAAAATCCCACAACAAAATAACAGCAAAAAGAACAAAAAAACCCCAAGCTTTTTTTCCCCTGCCTTCAAGTTCAGCAATTGTTTTGCATTTGCAAAGTCAAACTGCCTTCCTTTGAGAAAGATTACACAGTCTGCTTCTTTCTTCAGTAAAACTGAGTTTGAATTAGATTTTTAATGCAGTTAGTGATACGAAACTGTTCTTTTCATAATCAGCCCTCAGAATTGCTGAGGAGGGAGAATTAATTTTGCAGCACAATTCTGCAGATTGTTGTTTCTGCATGATTCAATTTAGACTAGGGTTTTTGTGTACTTTTTGTATTTTGTTTGCTTTCTAGAAGTGAGTGACAGAACCTCTGTTGTCCTGGGTTGAGAAAGACAGAACAGTTGCTTCTGATCTGCTGCAGAGGCACTGTCTTTGTCAGAGGGTTTTCTTTGGCTTCTTGAACATGAAACTGTTTCAAAACTTTGTGAAGTGACCTGGGATACTCCTTTCCCATGTCATCATTATTCTCAAACAGCTTCACAAGTTCTCATGGTGTAATCTAAGCCTTTAGAGCAATTGTAGTAACAATGTAAATGTACATAAACACCATAAGAGTATTATCTTGACTTCAGAGAGGCAGGGAGGAGATAATTTATATCATCAGCCCTTCTATAACTGTAGAGTCAAAAGAGACCACAAACTCCCCAGAAGGTAAAAAGAGATTTTGTGCTGCTGTGGTTTTCCTGAAGATTTGTCTGTAGAAAGAATTTTCATTGACTCAACAGAAGATAATGTGTAATCCATCCAGGTTTTCAAGTGAATTGTCTTGTAGTAAATATTGATATAAGCCTGGAGTGTTAGTTATGAATGAACTCTAAGCCAAAGCTGTGGATCTGAGTTCTTCTCCTGTTTGCATTATGTCTATACAGAGTACAGCAATGTAGAATTCTGCAAGCTGCACTACTACAAACCTTGCAAAACTATGTTTAATATCTCAGCCACTCCGGACAAAATCACACACTGAATATTTGATGGACACTGTTAGATTAGTGTAACAAAAACATTTAATTTGGGATTTGGCTATATCTGAGGTTCCCTTGCCCCCTGTTTTAAAAAAGTTAAACGTTCTGTTCTGTTCTATGTTTTCAGCTTCCAGCCTTGTGTGTTAACTCATCAAGTTTCCAACATAAGCATGGAGAGATTCTTTAAGACACATTTCCAAAGCTGTGAAACGAGTGGGAAAAATGGAGAGAATAACAATAGTATTGACTTGATATTCATATACGGCCAGTTTTTAGCACCTCATTTTTCAGAAGAGGTAGCCATCAGCTTTTTAGATCTTTAACTCAGGGTTGAAATTTTTTAAATTGCTCAGATATAAGGAGAAATGGAGTTCCTTGTGCCGTATTCTGTTAATTAGTGATGCTGTTGTGATTAGCCTTTATGGGCAAACAGCTGGCAGCTGCATCACCAGAACATGCTCAGCACTCAGGCACAACTGCCAGGCACATCCCTGCAGCTGGTGGCTCCATGTGCTGATTCAAGAAAATAAAGGTAATTGTTACTTTTGGAATCCTGTGCTTTTCAGTCCTGCAGCCTGGACAGCTTAGAGACACAGATTGCTTGTCTGCACTCTGTTAATGTCACAGTCAGGCAGGCAGCACTTGTCTGCCATTAAGCGAGAGAGCATCACCATTTTCCTCAAAATGAGAAATTTCAAGAGTTTTTCTTGTTTAGACCTCCATTTTTTTTTTGTGTGTGTGTGTTGTTTGTTTTTTCTTTTTGACAGAATGAATATTTTGCCAGACCGGCCTGAGATGAAGCTTTGCAAATGATTTGTGGATTCCCAGATTTCTTCATGCATGTCTGTTCATTTTTTTTTCTCCCTTTGAAAATGAGCAAACTGTGAAGCAGAGTACTGATTCCAGACCGTATAAGGACCTCATCACTCATGAAATAAATTGACTGATAGATCAGTGAGACTTTGCAAATGAGTGGTTTCATTATAAAAGAAACAAGCAAGCATCTTTTCTTTTCCAGTGTCTGTGCAAGTATAAAGTATTCAGCATAATTTTCCCCTGCATGCATTACTGAGTTACCTACATTGAAATTTAGGTGACAGGTTTGTTTTTTCTTTCTCACTAGATTAGTCTTGTGATGACCTTTTGGAATTTAACTGTCAAAAAGTCTTTAGCATCTTCTCCAAACACAGTGATTTCTCTGTTCATTCCCATCTCCAACTCATTGATAAAGCTGTTTATCCACTTAAGCTATTCCCAGCTCTGATTCCTAGGGGAATCTACAACTCTTCTCGATCTTGAAGATCAATCTTGTGTCCAATTCTTTAGCCAGTTTTAAACACAGAAGATGAAAATTTAGTCCAGTCCTATGAAAACTTAGTTTCTTTAATGCCTTTGATACTGATGCCTTGTATAGACTAGTAGTATTTTAAAAGTATCTTTGTTGGAAAACGAAGCTGTAGTATTTTGGACATCTTAACCACAGTACACAGATAAGAAGGAAAAAAGAAAGTCTGGAGAATAATTCTGTGTGGCAGAAAGAGCTTCAGCATTCTGGATGCAGTGTCATATGTAGCAAATTTATATACTGACTTCTTTAGCACCCCTAATGCTTGCATTCCTATATTTGGACAATTTATTTTCTGAAGGAAAAAGGGAGTCTGATTCTTGTTTCATTACAAAAAAAAGTTTGTTTATGCTTTGAATATTTTGGCACTCTTCTTGTGCATAAACCTTTTTCATATTTATGTACATAACTTCAAATAGGATGGATGGTGGTGTTTAAGTAAAAGGGACTGCATTATTTGTCCTTTTATCATCTAGATAAGCAGCAGCTGGGCTAGCTAGTACAGACAGTACTTTAGCAAACAGCTGGTTTTTATCTGAATGACGAAGGGTCAGGATAGAGCCTTTTTTTATTTTAAAAATATTTTAATCTTGCTTCTCTTTTTAATATGAGACTGGATAGAAAAGGAGCTACAGGCCATTTGTAGCATGGGAGGTTTTATTGCATTTTTATGCATATGATCATTTAGTACAGATCAGTGCTAGGATCCAGAGAGGGAACTCTCTCTTTTCAGTCTAGAGAGAAGAAAGATTGGGGGATCTTTACCAGTCAGTGTCTATAAATACCTGATAAGAGTAACAAAGAAGTAAGAAAGAATACTAATCCAGACTCTTCTCAGGGCTGCCCAGTGCCAGGACAAGAAGCAACAGGCACAAACCAAAATACAAGAAATTTTTTCACACATAAGGAAAGTCCCTCTTAGAGGTCAACACTGGCACAACTTACCCTGAGAGGTTGAGGAGTCTCTGATCTTGGAGATATTCAAAACCCAACTGGGCAGGGCACCGTGCAGCCTGCTTTTGCAGACCTTGCTTTGGGCAAGAGGCTGGATTAGATAATCTCCTGTGGTTTCATTCACCTCCGTGGATCTGTGTCTCTGAACTGGCACACCAAGGGGTGCTCCAGCAGCTGTTGATAGGGGGCCAGTTGCCACATAGATTTCTTTCCTTGCCAGGCCTTTAATGAAGCTAGGAATTTGTACAACTTTGTTTATATTACCCACTCTTTATCAGTCAATCAAATCAAATTATACCAAATAACACTGAGAGTGGTTAAGAGAAGAAACTAGAATGTGTAATTCCAGCTCTTTATTAGAAATGCATCACGAGGAACAAGTCTATTTGAACTGCAATGTTGCTTTGGACTGTTGGACTGTTTGTCTTGCCCACCGCACCATTTCCAAATTCTATGGTTTTTTTCTTGCACAAACTTTCTGTTAACAATGTAAGGAAAAGGTGTTTTGGGTTTTTTTTTGGTGACAGCCAGTTGTTTAATTTTTGGTGTTTTATAAAAGGCATTGTATCTTCTGCAAAATATTTGTGTAGCTGGCTGTCAATGCCTTTGTTTAAACATATCTTTTGAGGTGCTAATTAGAAATGGAGAAAGTTTTACTCTTGGAAATTATAAAATATTTGATTCACTTTACAAAACATGGCCATATAAATGCAACACTCCTGCTATTTATTTACCCTGTACTATACTATATTACCAGGAGTGAATGTCTATCTATTTCTTTGCTTCTGAACCATCTTCTTGTCAGTGTCTTTCTGAAAATCTCCTGAGATCTTTCTACAAATGAGTCTGAAAGTTGATGGCTTGTCACACGAAGGACTGTGTGATATGGCTCACTAAAAGCTGGACACTTGTTACATAAAGTCATCAATATAGCACTGGGAGAATAAATCCCAAAGCACTTTGATATTTTCACACCTTATTTAAAGGCAGTGAAATAAAGGGTACCATAATTTAGTACTTTTAAAGTGCAAGTTTAAGCTCTCAAGCAGTCTAATGTTGCTATGCTCTTTTTTTCATGAAGTGTTTCAGAACTTAACATTTTTTTCAAATGAGCCTTAAGATTCCTTTATAACAGAGTCTACAAATATTGTTTAATTTACTTTTCAGTAAAGCTGTCAGTTGTAATCTGCAATTTAAAAAAACTAATAAAACAAATCCTCATTTCACAATTTAAACCTTATTGAGTCTAATTCACTTGCACTGCAAGTTTATTATTCTCCTGCAGCTTGACGTGCCTCCAATTGTAATTGTGTTGACCCTCCGATGCAGTAAATCTCCCCGGTGCTTATCAAACTGGGAGAGATAAGTCTACAGTTTGGAACTTCATTAAATATCTCATTTATATTAAACAGATGATGGCTTAGAACAGAAATAATAATTTTTACAGAGTCTGAGACCTCCCGATCGCGGTCTCCTTGACCGTAATGCGGCGTTTCGCAACCCTCCGCCCCCGTGCCCCAGGCGTCGTGCCAGCGCCCGCATGTCAGAAGTTGTCCGTCCATCGGGCTCACTTCAAAGCCTCTGCTGGGGAGAGCTCAGGGCTTTGTAGCCCTTGAAGCAGATTTTTTTAAACTCTTTCATAGCATACATTTCTTAGTCGTCTGGGGAGTGCGGGTGGAGTGATTAATAATGGGCAGCTGTTTCAAAGAGAAAAAACAACCAACATGTTGCTTGTTATTGTAATTCCTGAAACTATGAGCTACTCCTCTCGTGCTTGTTTGGAGATCAGTCAGTACTTGGAACAAGCATTTCCAGTGGCTTCAAATAGTTTGCAGCATGCTCAGTATCTCCGAGTATCTGGACCCCATTGTATTTCAATATGTATGAAATAAATGCTGTGGAATTTGTGTAAGGACACTGTTTGTAAGATTTAACTATATGCTTCAATATGAAAGGGTGTGTTGGTTAGAAGAGCTAATGCTTTGATATCTGAGTTCATACTACTTTCCTACAAAATACATCTATTTTTAATAGTTGTTTTCTTTTTAATAGAGCTAAATTCAGCTCAAAATGTTCAGGTGAATTGGTTTAATGGCCTTGGCAAATCACCCTGGTAGCATTGCTGAGGGGACAGCAGGGTGCTGGAGCCCAGGTGAAGCAAGAGCTTTAGGGGCAGCAGGAAGGCTGGATGGCATGAGGATTGGGCCATGGTGTGGGGAGTCTCTTATCTCTGCAGGAAGCAACTGGGCCCTGCTACACTGGGCATCCACAGTGACCTGTGGGTGCACAGGTGCTCATTCTTCTCATTCCCACAGGGCTGTGCTGACAGCAGAGCTGTGGCTGATGGGGTTGCTAAGTCTGAGTAGATGATGCCAAATTATTTTCTTTGCCTCTCATGGGTGCTGCATTCCCCTGAGGTCTGATTCTCTGGGGCTCACCAAGGAGAACTTGACCTTTTCCTGTCCTCTTGAAAAATCTGGGAGGCAGCTATAGGAAAATAAGGGATGACCAGCTTCTGCAAGCAAAGACTGGGCTGGGAAGATACTCAGGCAGTCTTCTGAAGGAGAGCAGCTGGGCTGGGCAGGAGGCTGTATATGCAGCCTTTCTTTTTCCTGTGCATGTGGCCAAGCAGCCTGTGTCCATCACTTCCACCACATACTTCATCTGTCTTGTGATGCCCTGGAGAGTTTGGCCTCAGTTGTGGTGGCAGGGACCTGGCAGCTCCAGGGGTTTGAGGACTGGGGTGGGGGGCACCTCAGGTCTGTTTTTTGTGTCTCTGCCTGGATGCTGCAGCAAGAGATTAGAGGAGCTTCCAGGCTGAATAAAGCATGTAAGACCTCCTTACTCTGCAGTCAGGAAAGACAGAGCAAAGAACTCAAATTAAAAATAAAATTACGGTGAAGTATGACAACTTTTGTGGTTTTTTCTTTTGTTCTTAACTACAAAACTTTGGAGCGTGATGATTTCATTTGAAAGCAAGTTGCACCACTGTGGCAGCAGCAGCGCAATTCCAAATGAGAGTTCCTGTTCCATGCTCCTGACAAGGGCCTTGTTGTGTTCAGCTGTCAGTGTGCAGAAGATGGCCCAGCTGTCTGCTGATGGTATTGGAAACAGCCCAACTGTCTGTTTAAGAAATTATCCAACAAAGAGACACCAAAATGGAATGGTTTTTTTTCACCAATTTTCTGCTGAAGGATTTGAAATTTGACAGGGCACCATGGGGGGTGCAGTATAAAGGGGTTAGAGAGTTGGTCATTAGGCAAAGCTGTCATTGCAAATTATCGCTGTCCAGGATGAGAAGTTCTAGCTCATTTGGTGCTCAGACAGGTCTAGGCCTTAGGCAATTTGTTACAGTTCCCCCATGTGGTTAAGGGGACCCCAGGCACTAATTTTCCCTCTCTTTGCAGCTGGAATCACCTGGGAGCCCCTCTGGGCCAGAGCTGCCCATAGAGACTCTGCTGGATGACCGGGAGCGGAGGATTTCCCACTCCCTCTACGGCGGGATTGAGGGTCTCAGCGAGTCGCCCACAAAGAACGTGGCATTGGGCAGGATAATGGGTGAGTCAAAGCAGCTCTGCTAAGCAGGGCATGATTTTATTTCTCTCTGTGATCATTGAAGGGTGATTGATGTGTTTTGTGGGAACTGGGGACATGGAGGTTGCACTGACCAACTTAAAACGTCCCTTAAAATTCTTCTACGCAAACCTTCTGGATAGTTAATGTAGGGAAGAAGGTAAAGTGGGATTCTAAAGTGAATTTTGCATCCTGTGACAGGTCATAAAATGAATAATAGTAGCATTTAACGTGGTCTTTCAATGTCTGGTTTGGGACAATAAATTATTGGTCAGTCTAGGCTCCATGTTGCATCAAAGTCAATGATTCATGGAAATCCACAATTTTTTTCCAAGATTCCTTCTCCTCTGTTTCAGTCGTACTAAAATACAAAAATAAATAAGGCAAACTTGCATCCATTTATGCTTATTAGGGCATTTATTAATTTATTTGAATGTTTGCTTTGTAGGACACCAATTTTAAAACCTCATAACTAATTATAAGCATCCCTTGTGTAGATTCTGTGCCCTGCCATCTGCATGGTCCCAGTGGATAATGAGGTTATTAGCGCTTGCTTTGCAGCAATTCAACTTCTGATGTACAGAGCTAGGTAATAAAGACTTGCCTTGCCACAGGAGTGGTTGGATTTACTGACTAGGATGGGATTAGTTTGAAAGGATTTTCAAGTTTAAACACAAAAAGCAGCTTGATGAAAATAACACCTGACAGAAGACGTGACAACTGCTTGCTTGAGTTGTGAGTTTTAAAAAGAAGACATGGCTATTAAATCTAGGACTTTTTTTTAGCATATTAGATACACAGAATATATTAGAGGATGCTGCTATAAACTTGATACAAAGAGAGGCATAACTTAGTTTTCATTTGCTTTAGTTTTCGGCCTTAGAAAATTAGTCTACCACTTAGGCTTTTCCAGTCAACAGTTTGCGTGTATTTTTCACCCTATATTTTTTCATTTGGGTTGGGTTTGGGTTTTTTTTCACCCACGTTTTCTTTTTTAAATAATTCTTGGATTTTGGATTTTGCATTTTCTTTGTGGTAGCAAAATAGGACTGTTGTTAACTCTCTGAAAATCCACAAGTTTGCTATTTAGGGTATTTCTTCCAGTACTTCTTGCCCTTTTTTGTGCATTTGGGCAAAAGTAATTAGAAACATATCATATTCTGTTCTATTGCATTTCATTTTGTGCAGCTTGGAAAAAAAAATGTGCACATGAAAATCAAGGCAGTGTGAAACCATGTCACCCAAAGTCATATGCTCTTAAAGAGAAAAATTTAGAAAAAAGTGTATTTGTTTGTCAACAAATTTAAGGAGTGATAAAATAATTTGAAGTCTTTAGCACTACTCTCCCATAGAAAGAACTAGTTCTTGTGCTGTCAAGGCTTTAGATAAAACATTTGCAAAGAACTGCCTTCTGCTTTTTCCATCAGTGCTGCAGAGGATTTACACACAGAGCTCATATAAGTGTTAACAAATTATCACTTAAACGCGTTGTCCGTTGATGGGAGAGGGAGCCCTGAGAAAGTCTGGGTGCACATGTGTCAGCAATGCAGTTTACTTCAACATCAGAGGAGCACAAGACTTGCCATGCCAAATTGAACTAGTAGTTCATCAGTCTGGTATCATACCTTTAGCAGTAGCCAGTAATTGATGTTTAAACCACAAAAAACCAAAAAAGTATTTCCAAAGCTGTTAACATCTAGTACTTTTAGATACCTTTGCATTGTTTACATAGGAAAAAAAAAATCTATCCTTCATTTTCTAAGTTTCTTATAACCTGAAGTTAATGTTTTGACTTCCTGTGAATCATTGTTTTTCTGAATTGTTTTCAGGGACCAAGAACTATGTAAAAAATTGGTTGGTTGTGATTTTAATTCACTGAATCTTTAGTGGAAGCACATTAGTGGAAAATCAAATTGTGCCTGAACCTCATAGTAAATCTGATCTAGCAGCGTGTAACTAAAAACTGGTCTTTTCAGGGTTGGACTGTTCCCTTCTGCAATTGCAGCAGCTTCACAGACGTGTGATGTTTAAACCCAGTTTTTGGGGATGGTCAGTTTTCTAATAAGACTATTTTTTTTAAATTAATCAGTACCACTAAATTAAAACTGCAGTGTTCATAATCTTTCGCATGCAAGTTTTCTTGCAGTGCCATACAACAGAGAGGTATTGCCTGTTGGGAGAGATAGGTGCAGTTCCTTGTTTCAGAATAGCTAACATTTTAAACGCTCAGTCACTTTTTATGCAGTGGAATCCCTGTCTTTTTTGGCATTGGTAATGAGAAAAAAAGCAGGGCTTTTTTTATTTTCCTGAGAATGTTTGTGTGGTATTACATGATTCTTCCTCTCTTGAAAATTGGCCTGAAAGTGAGGATTAGTCCTGAGAACAATCTGGCTGAAGAACGCTGGAGATCTTTACCTTCCCACACCAGTCCTGCCCATGAAAACAAGCCCAAAGCAGTGCTTTATGCAGTGCTGCTTCCCTTGAGTGCTCTCCCCATACCAAGAACCCCTCTGATGAGCTCTCTGAATCATCTGATGTCTTTTGATTTATCCCTCAATGGATTTAACTATGTAAACTTTTTGTACTCAGTACTTTTTAGTGAGGAGATGACAGTTTGTTTTCATGGAAGGAGTAGGTCTTCCTGCTGCTTTTGCTCTTGGATGGGTTTGAGTTTTCTTCCTTCCTAAGTTAAACTATTCCAGAGTAATAAAGTCTGGAAAATGCCTGCTTGTTTTAGTCATTGCTTAAAGTTAGAACAAAGATTTCAAGAGTGTTTTGTTCTTTTAAATACCATTAATGTAATTTCAGGAAAGGTATTTAAGACAATTTCCTTATTCCTCTGTAACTGACAAGCAAGAACTGGCTGTCAGAGCCTTGCTGTGAGAGTGGGAATAAAATACCAATTTTAGGATGTGATTTAAATTATGTAAAATAATGTTTACTTGCTGCAATAAGGCTACGTGAATCTTTTCATGTTTCTGATGATTCTCATGTTGATCTACTTTTCTAGGTAGTTATTGCTATTATAGATTTTCTTATGCTTTTTCATTTGATTTGATTCACTGAAAATTTCTGATGGAGAAAAGATACAACTTTCTGTATTCAGGGAATACTTCTGGTTTGGAGGAGATGGGATATTTTATTTATATAAATTGGGTCTTTTAAGAATTAGATGGCTGTAAGAAACCCTTATATTTATTTATTTTATTATTTCCAGGGTGCATGTTGTTCAGTAAAACAACTGTGTTATACTGGTTTCCTTGGCTCTATAATTAAAAATTCAAGTCTTCTTCTGACATACTGTTCTTGTATGTCATGCATTATGCTCCTGAGTTTTGCAATATACAAATACATAGCTGCTGTCTATATAAATTATTCTTATTCAACAAACAGCTTAGTACAAAGTCCTCTTTCATCTCCTTCTTCTAGTTGCTGATATTTTTTTTATGAACGTGGCGGGGTTTGTTGCTAATGGTGACTAAACATAAGATATTTTTTGGGGGGGACACAGAAAAACAATCGCTTGCAATGAGTCTCCTTTTCATCCTGAAGGATCCCCCAGAATTTTGTGAAGTTTGATGGTTCCTACACAACAGGAGATTCTCTGTTCTCTACATAAATAATTGCTATCTTAAGGGTAGAATCGGGAGGAAGCACTACTGACAAAAATTTAGCTAGAGATGTAGAGTGTGTGTCTCAGTGAAATGAAAGTAACCCTTTACAATCAGAATGTAGTTCCTTGGCCAGGAATCTCATCAAAATGTGGTGCTCTTCTACAATAGTTGACAGATCTGAGCACTTTCTTGAAATCCAAGGCCTGTATATAGTGGAGAAATCTTTGTTCTTAGTCATTCTCCAGGCATCCGTTGTACTATTGGTCTGAATCCCACAGTATCAACATGCTCATGAGTCATTCATAAGGTAATGCTGGGTGTTGAACATACGGTGAGAGTGTTCAACAGATTTTGTAGACCATCCTTTAAAGAGAAAGCAATAGCAAAAGCACAAGGATCAAGCCAGAAACAGTTTCATGACAATGCAGTGTCAGTATGAGAGCCAAGTTATCCCAGCAAACATATTAACCGAACTTCAGGGAATTTCAAGATTTGAAAGGACATGGAGCAGTTTAGTTCTTCATGAATAAACTTGTTATTCATACTATGTACTGTGTGTGATCAGGGTTTTTTTAGAGGGTTCTATGTTGGTGGTTTAATTCTGGTACAAATTATTTTCTGGTGTATTATAGGTGTATAATAGGTTTGAAGGTGTATAATATTTTTTTAAATATGCTGCTTGGCATATTTTTCCTTGTAGGATGAAAATCCTCATAGACGAGGAGACCAGTCATTTGGTACTGGAGCTCTGAGGCTTCTTTTTCTGCACAGACAGATGGGAACCCTTCTTACCTATAGTTTGGTGTAGTCCTCAGGCTGTGCTTCTTTAGATTGGTAACTTGTCCAAGAAATTTAAGCATCATTGTCCTGAGATGAGAGACATTTGAAAGGGAGAATGTTTTACCTTGCTTAGTACAGTGTCCAAAATATTTTATGTTATTACAGATTACCTCACTGAAATTGAATTAATGTGTGCAAAACTGGACTTGAAATGCAGTCAGAGTCTAAATTTCACAGAGTCTAAATAGCACTTTTCCAACCCGAGGGAAAATTACTTTCTTGAAGAGGTTTGTAGACAGGTTGAGCAATGCCTTAGATTTGTAGATCAGTCAAATATACTGAAGATTACTGGGTTTGAAGTTTCTTTGATGTTTCCTTGTAAGGTTTCTCACAACACTTGTGGAATTAATTCTCCAGGGTTATTTTCTGTCTACTTCAGCTGAGTTCTCTACAAAGCATGTATTGAGTCCAGTGCTGAGGTTTGTCCAACCATCTGCTGGAGGTGAAGCCTTTCACCTGTTTTTAGCTTCATCTGCAATGAAATGCATAGGCATGTCAGATGGGTTTTCTCCTTAATTCTAAAGCAACTATTAAAATGTCAGTCTTCACCCTTGTCAGATATAAAGAAGGGTAGTGAAAAGTTAAAAGTGTTACTGAATTACTGTAGCCTCTCAAATGGGAAGTTCAATCTGCCGAGCACCATAAGGTTATACCTTTTCACAATCAATTCTTTGGAGACATTATTAACTACAGAGTTAACAGTCTTGTAGGCATTATGTTTGGAAAGAAGTACATTACCAGGCTAAACATTAACCTGTCCATCAAAGGAACTATTGCTGGTCAGAATCAGCTGTTATGCAAACTGCATACATTCATTTCAGTTTGACAGTGATGAGATGTCAGTACCTTTTTCTTCCAGCCACTTTTTCAGCCTTCTTTAATGATCCCTTTGAAGCCAGTTTTCCCCTCTTTGGAAAGACTACTATATGTATTATCTAGTGCAGTGAGGATTTTAACTACCTCTTTAGAGATAAGGTTTTGTTTGTTTGTTTGTTAATAATTGCATGCAAAGGTAGTGATGGTAACTGAAACCTTTACATAAAAGAGGAAAGCTTTATTTTCCCCTAATTATTCACATTTTTTCCATATCTACAGTGAAAGTAAAGTGTGGAAATAATTGATGTGTCCATAGAAGCACTTTAAAATATGGAAATATAAGTTTTGTGATACATTACACTGGTGCATCATGGTTTTAGAATAATTTTCAGTTTGTTGTCAGATTAATGGTTGGTTAAGCTAGTGTGTTTCTTCTCATGAGATGTGACAATTTTACAAATTGTTTTAGTAAGATCATACCATCTTTTAACTTATACTCTCACAAATTTACCTGATGAAATCTGCCACTGAACATACTCATGTTGGGTCTTGACGTAGTCCCTATCATGTATGTGATGGTTCTTGTTTAAGAATTTTAACAAAAGTGTTAAAACTTACTTGAATTTGTTGATAATAGAATTTGGTAATTTTTTTTTCCAAATTTTGCATGTGTCCACTTCCCAGCATCACTTGAATAATTTCTCATTTCATGAGGGCCAGACTGATCAGGAAAATTGATGACCTCTGTTAGTCCTTGTGGAACACCTTCTTTGTTAACAAGGTGGTACAAGAGGAGATACTGTCTTCTGGGAGAGGTGCTTTTGAGCAGCTCCTCAGCCAGGACTTGAGGCTATGGGCACAGACAGAAACATGGGAGGTTCCTCTGAACATCAGGAAACATGTTTTCAGTGTGAGGAAGACCATGCACTGGCACAGAGTGCTCAGGGAGGTGGTGCAGAAGCACTACTCAGGAGCAGTTTGTCTGGGGTCCTGGGTACATAGCTGTAGGTGTCTTTGCTTGAGTGGAAAGGGTTGGACCAGAAGAGAGGTCTCTTCCAAACCTCAACCCTTCTGTGACCTTGTGGTCTTGCTGTAGGCCACAGAAACAACTGGTGTGCATCACTTTTCAGACCTCTGCACAGGAAGATGGGTACAAAGTGAGACATAGTTAATTTTACTATCTGCATTGTGTCGCTCTTATCAGTAGCACTGCAGTTTGACATAACCTTTTATCATCTGTGATGAAATATTTTCAAGGCACTCTCTGCATGCTGCTGTTATTTAGTTTTGGGTTTTTTCTCCCTTTTGTCCAGGTAAATATCAGCTGTCTCCAACAGTGAACATGCCCCAGGATGACACTGTCATTATTGAAGATGACAGGCTGTCAGTCCTTCCTCCTCATCTCTCTGACCAGTCATCATCCAGTTCCCATGATGATGTCGGGTTTGGCACTGTTGATACTGGTGGATGGACTAAAGCTGCAATTAATGAGTCAACAGACTGGTAAGAGCATGGTTTAGTGGAAGAAAGAAAGAGAGAGCTGTAGTTGCAACTTTTCCTTTAGTTACATTTTTGGCTACTGCTAATTTTTATTCTTTTTTTGTCACATTTGGATTTAACTATTTTCAAACTATTTTCAAACTAATTGTCCCTGTTTCAGGTAGGACGTCTGTACAAATACCTCTGGTTGCAGTTTTGTGCTGTATTAAAGCATATTTCTGGAAATGTTACTTACAGAATACATAGCTGTGTTATCATGATGATCTAACTTTAATTGCTACCTGACCTAGCTTTTATAAAAAAATAACTTAGCAAAATTTAAACACTTGAGTTTATGAAAGATGAAAAACTGACTGGAAATTGTAATTTATAAACCTCACTGTAAATATTTCAAAGTTTATGAAACAAAGATTTTATTTTTATATTCCACTGTATATCTAGGAGCATCTCAATACTTTTGTATGCTTCTTTGCTTTTCCTAATAACGTACTAATCTTTTAAATCTACTTAGAGGTCAAAGCTCTTTGATTTGCCTCTGTGTTAATGCTTGTGCAAAAAGAGCTAGTTAAGATTTCTTCATTATGTGTGAAGAACTACTATTCATATTGTTAGATGATTTGCAAAGACAATGTACTGTAATAGCTCTAAATTTAAATATACAGAAAGTAACAGTTCCACATTTAAAACTTTGGAAAGTAACTTTATATGTTTAATCCATAGTAAAAATAACTTTTGTGAGTCTTAGGTTGACTCTCTAATTGCTTTAACAAGTTTTAACATAAGAGCCTTAATGAGAAATGCATTGAGCTCCATTATTGACTTGCTTAAGTTCCTGGCAAAGAAATACTGTTTATTGCTTAGTTAGTACAATTAATACTGATCTAAGATTTAATTTACAAGTCCTGTAATTATCTATAGTAATAGCAAAATAAAAGCCCACCTCTGTACGCTGCTACTTCTTGAAGCTGGATAATTACCACAAATGGTGTGAAGTAGTAGAATTTTCTTGTTTTTCTTGTCTCTTGAGCCAGTTATGAATGTGTCAGCAATATCCTAATAGAACAGCAATAGCACCTGCTATCTGATATGCACCTGTCAGCTTCTTCTCTGCTTTAAACTAGTTTATGTCATCTTATATCCAGGAATTGAGTTCTGTATTTTAAGCTCCGTTTTAAGGATTGTATGAAAATGTAAATTTTCATTCTCATTTACTTTTCTTTTGATATTGCAGTTCTTCTTATGGACAAGTCATACCTGTAATCTGGGTCCATGAAAAGTCCATTTTCTTTTGTAAAAACTGAGAATCTGAGACATTTAAGTAGAATAGTCCTCAAGCTTGCACATAATAGTTTATTTCTGAGGGAATATTTTCAGCTGAATGTGAACAAAATCCTATGAAATAAAGTTTAAACCCATTTGAAAACTGCAGGTGCTTTTACATTGACTTCTGCAGTGTGTCTTGCTATTCATACACTTCTTTGTAAATGAAGTAACAGTAAAGAAAACAGGGATTAGATATTGTAGAATTGATCACACTCAAAAACATTTAAGTGTGTGTATGAGAAACTGTAAAGGTCTTCAGATACAATGGCACTTAAAAGAGTTAAGGCACTTAAAGCAGTGTTGTGCTTTAGTATCTAATGTATTCTATTTGTAAATAAAAGTAAATGGCAATAGAATTAGATTGTTGCTATAATTTCCTGTTGCTAATGGATGAAGGAAGACTTGTAAAACGAAGGTGCATTGTATGATTTTGCTGGAAGGCACAAAGGGTAAAACTAAGAATATGGATGAAGGGTTATCCAAACAAGAATGGCAGCTGTTCTGAATCACAGAAGAAAATGTAAGCTTTTTCAGCCTCACAATATCTCCCTAATCCTTGATGAAAATGTTATGAAAACAAAAGGCCAATAAGACAGGATTAATAAATGGAATTTTAATAACATTGAGGGTCAGAAGACGGTTACATTCTTTTAAGGATCAGCTGTCATTCCAGAAATCTTACTTGTTAAGTATTCTAGAATATAGTAAATTGCATTTGGCATTGCTTAATGACTTGCACTAAATTCACCTCTCTCTTTTATTGATGTAGTTGAAAAGTATTAAAATGAGGCATTTTTAGGGGCATTAATTCCTCCTCTGTGCTCATTGGCTTTTGCAATTGTGGCTCTTCTTGGGGACTTTTGAATACTTTCAGACAATGTACATGCATTCAGACTCCTGTGATCCACTCCTTCCTTAATTACTGAAACACACTCACGGGTCATTAATAATAGGAGTAAAACAGGACATGAAAATTCAGAACTCAACGTAAGGCTCAAATAAAGATGCTAAGTAGCACCTTTAGGGTGCAGGATACTATGCAAACATGTAATAATAATTCCCATAATAAGTATGTGTGAAAGGGAGGTGTGACAAGGGCAGATCAGGGAAGCAGAAAGTCTTTAAAAGTGGTGTCAGTGGAAATGCTGGATTCCAACCTCCCAAATTCCTGGTTGCTGATGCCATGTCCAGACCCTACTGCTCTCTCTGGGACCTGTGGTATCCTTTTCAAGTTATATTTGAACCGGAGTTTTAGTCTGTTCTTAGGACTTCAAGTTCAATATATAAGTGTGTGCTGTGTTTACATGGAAATGATATTTTACTCTACTAGAAGTTTTATATAGGTGGATCAAAGCAAGCTTGTATGAGAAAAGAAGCACAGAGCCAAAACAAATAATTTTATAAGTTCACCTTTTCTGAAGAAAGTGTCACAAGACTCATTTTGTTCGGCAAGATGAAGCCAGTCATTTTAACAAATGTGAGCCTGTGCTAACAGATGTTGCTGGAAAAAAATTCTCACTTAGTAAAACCACATTTTTCTGGCCTTCAGAGACAGGGCTGACTAGCAGGGAGCCAGAAACTTCTGTGTGGCCTTGGTAAAGTCAATTATGATCTGATTATGAAAGGTGTTGAAACCCTGTAAGTTCAGTTGGAGTCACTTTGGAGGACGTTTATTTAGGTGGCTCTTACTCAGCTAAGTGTTGCACTGCTATAAATGCTAGAAGTGTATATTGGCCTTGTCTGTTTTATCCTTCTATCATGAGGAGATAATTTTTTTCTGTTTTGTGGGAGTGAATGTTAGGACTAAATAGTTATTTTTGAGTATGGTCTCTGATTCATCAGAGCTTTTAAGCATACGCTTGAGAACATCGCTAAATTGTGCAGACATCTCTGAAATAGTTGCAGTAATTAAATGTAAAACATTATGAGCCTGAGCCAGAAACATTAAAGTCAAAAGGCACTTGACATTGGCTTTATTCACATAAGCTCTGATCCTGCTCACACTGAAGTATTATATGCCAGTCTCAAGCACACATCTTATTATTTGTAAATCTCCCATTACTAGACTGAATTTCTTTTTGGCTGTCTGGTAATGAGGATAGTGATTTTCATCCTTTGTAATACTTCATGCTTTTGGACACTTTTTCTTACCTATTTTTCTCTGTTTTGCCTAATACCCAGGTGCTTCTTGATCAAAGATATTTCTGTAAATTAGAGTACATGGCATACATAAACATGTGCATGTTACCGAATTTAAAAGTATAAGTTGTTTTTTGCAGAAATTCACTATTTGCCTCTTTCTCTCTAGGAATGAGATGTGTATTACACTTAGCCCTTACAGTAAAAATCATTCTTTAGAAACATGGTACTAAACAGTAAGATGGTACTAAACACAGTATCTTGAGGGGCATTTAAAGATCTATTTAGAGATCTCGGTGGCAAAATATTTAACTTTTTTTATCTTGACATACGACAATATTCAAAGAGGGGATTTTGAGGGATCATTTTCCTATAGGATAGATAACAATGGTCCAAAATACTGACTTTTTTCAGTATTTTATGCTTTTGATTTCTTTTTGTGCCAGCTGAAGTAGACATCTATATACTATCCCCTTTTCTAGGAGCCAGAAGATCTTTTTGTGAATTTTCTTTCATATTGTTTATTAGTAGTACGCAATCTTGCCTTTTGAAAAAATGTTTTTAACTTGCACACCAAATTTTGCCTGCATTCTTGCACTCATGATTCTGCCAGTGTTTGAGCACCATTAATAAATTTCTCTTCAGCATGTTTCTGAGCCAGCTCGCTGAAAACCTGACTCCCTGAGCTGAGGTCAGTTTAGAAGTCCGCAGAAGAAACAAAAACCAAATACAGTTCCCCCCATTTCTGATTAGGAGGTGGATCTACTGTGGCAAGTACTTGCTCTGTGGGGAAGTAATGAGTAAATATGTGGTTATTTGTCATTGCCAGGCTAAAAGCAAGAGAAGCTATGAAAAATCTACAAGAAATTTCGCATATGGAGAGAAATGTTAATGCAAAGTTTTTAAATTAAGAAGTTTCAAGCTTTGTGGGCTTCAGGCAGGACAGTTTCTATTTATGCTTTACTAAAAACATTTTCTGATAAAGACAAACCAGATAAATTTCTGTCAGTAGAATAAATTTGTTTCTCAGGAAGAAAAAAAGAACTGTTTCATTCTCCTGCAAATTATTCCTGTGTTGGACGTTATGTTCTGATAGAATATGTATAGTGCATCAGATGTGTATATCTTTTGTTAAAACTGTAAGTGAAATTCTTGGTTCTTTTTAACTAGAATTGCTTAATGCAATAAAACAAATCCATTGTGTGTGTAACTGAATACTTGCAGTGGTGTGTTTAAAACTGTGAACTTAATCGTTGGTAGAAGTCACGTGCTAAATAAATGATTTTCTCTGAAGAGTGAAAGGTTGCGTGATCTTGATAAATGTTCGCATGATTTTTTTCCCTTCCTACAGCACTCTTAGTCCAGATGTTGATCCAGTACTTGCCTTCCAGCGAGAGGGTTTTGGACGCCAGAGCATGTCAGAAAAGCGTACAAAGCAATTTTCAGATGCCAGTCAGTTGGAGTTTGTTAAAACACGAAAATCCAAAAGCATGGATCTAGGTAGTGAGTGATGTTTTTTCAATTTTTTTTATTTGAACCTGATTTTCATGTTGTAAGTATATAGATTTTATAATTCCAAACAGATTGTGTATGTGCAGTAGTACTGCACATAATGTCTACTTGTGGGTAGTAAAGTACTAAGTTGAATGGCCAAGTGGCCTGGGTGTTGTTTGTTGTTTGTAAATGTCTGTACATTCAAATATCGTAGCTGTCTGGATATGTGGTTATACCTAAACGCAGTAAACAGTATTTATTTAAATAGAGGTGAAAAATGCATTTACCAATCCATACAGAATGATTGTGTAAAACTGTACCACGCTGTGGTAGCCAGGTTTATTCTCAGTCCATGATTATAATGCAGTTAGCCTTAAAGGTCTTTCATAGTGTCTCATTTTGTAGATGAATTCAGAATTAGAAAATGGGACTAGTCTGACATCTGTTTGAGACCCAAGTTTTAATATTTATATCAGAAGCCCTATAAAGTAGCAGCGGCTAAGACAGGCAATCACAGTGATCATTTTAACTGATAAACCAGCTGAGAATAAGTAATTGCTAACAAGCCCATCAATTTTTCTGCCATTGAATTTAGATTCTGAAGTGCAGACTCTAGTAACCTCAAACAGTGAGTTTTGATGGCTTAAACACACAGAATTCCCTGCTCAGAATAATAAAATATAATGCAATTCCCTCCTTTACAATAGTTGTGAGTGTCTTGCCTACAATCCCTAATTCACAAACATCCTCAGGCTACAGTCAGGTTGGAGGTGTTGATTTGTCTTGACTAGTGCCGTGTGCTAACGTGTCAATAACATATTGTACCTGCCTGTGATGTGAACGACTGACACTGCATGAAGGTTACTAGTTTGCTGCCACTTCTACCCAGAATGTTTGCTTACTCTTGCAGTTTATTTGCATGAAGTAGGACATTTCTAAGGTCCCCTAACTTGAACAGAAAATATGCAAACCAGGAGGAATGTTGAGTGCATGTGGGGCATGGGCACTAACTGGGCTAACCGTTATGCATTTACCTTTTAACAGTAGCTGACGAGACTAAGCTCAGTACAATGGATGACCAGAAAACAGGTAAGAATTGACAGTAAGGCTGTTGCTATAGAAACCTTGGTCAAAGCAGCTTACCACAATTACAGAACTGCCAGTCAAATTGCATGAAAACATGAATATTCCAGTACTTGCATGGCTGCTTTCTATTGTGAATAATCAAGTCGTACAGAAAAAGAAAATTTTTCTATAGAGATAAGTATTTAGGGTAGTATATTCAGCCAGGTCATGCATGTGATTGTAGGCAGACACCTGTTTCTACACTTTAAACTCATAAATATTCAGAGTTGTTTGGGGTTTTTTGTCCTTTCAGAAAATATCTTGGAAAATCTCCTAGCTTCAAACTGTAGTGCACAGAGAGATGATTTAGAAGAGTCGAGTGTTTGGCTATTACAGTGCTAACACAGTGCTTGAAAATAATTATTTTAATTAGAAAACTGCTGCTTTTGCCTTAAGTGGTCATGAGATACATGTTGTGTGTTGAGTTGAAGATTATTTGTGCAAGTTGATTTGCTTTTGGAGCTGAAACGTGAGCATCGTAACAGAACAAAAGAATATGTAAATAGAATCTTTTCCACATACCATTCATTGTAATGTTTCACAAAATGATAATGAGAAATAGCTTTCAAGGCATATTTTTTATTAGTAATTAAAATAATGCACCAACTGCAATTATGAACCTTTATGATTTATTAATATAAGTTAGCTTTTGACCTATAGAATGCTATTTTAATTAGGCTAGATCCAGAGGACACCATAACATTACTTAGCTCTAATTAGGAACAATTCACCTTTTTAACCTGAAAATATTATTTATTTTAGCATTATTTGAAGAGTAGTGCATTCAATACAGAATTTACATTTACTAATTCACAACTGCATCTCTGTTTAACTGGACTGTATAACATGAGTAGGAATACTGAAAAGCTGTAAGTAATCAAGTGATAAAATTATAATTTTTATTTAAACAGATAAGTCTTCTAGCTTTTAAAACATTGCAGAATATGGCCACAGACTTGCAGCTTTGCAAAAAAAGAATGGGTAAACAAAATCAAAATGTATGAATGTTTTGGAGGATTAAAGCCATCAGAGTGTGAATATATGAATTGTGTTAATGGTTATGGTAATAATTGGTGCTTAGGAACTGCCTTCACCTCTAAGCATTATTCACATAAAAACAAGTTAAAGACCAAACTCAAAATTATTGTAAATTATTTTTCATTTTCTTATTAACCTGTGTAGTTGAATGGGATGTGATTAGAATGGTGTAAAACCCGTGTGTTTTAGTAAAATACAATCCTCAGGTTTAAACATGCATAGTGGTTTTGGGGGTGTCAGTAGAGGGTGGTATGAACTGAGTGTAGTTTTCCTTTATGTGTAACACCTGGATTAAATTCCAAAAAAAGGAGACAAGTTGGGTGAAAGAGCATGACCATGCTGTCTGGACTAGGCAGTTACATATTTTGTGCATAGCAAATGTGGTGGAAAAAATTTTCAGTGGCTGGAAAAAAGGAAAACACCTTTTGCTGTGCTTTTATTTTATTTATCTTGCGTGCTTTTAACCAGGTTTTGTATATAAACACTGGATATCTCCCATTACTGAAGATGGATGTAGCTGTTAAACAAACCACTTACTGCAGTTTGGATTAAAAATTGTCTGGTTCTAAGAAAAAAAAAAAGCTTCAAATGTGTGGTGAACTATGTTTTAATGAACTCTAGAAGCCAGAAAACTTCAACAAGTATTTACTTTAGAAAAGATAAAAACAAACTCTGTTACTGTCACAGTTGGATTTAATAGTATTGGCTGAAAAGGAGAGCACAGAACTCTCCAGCTCTAGTTACTGTAATAGTTTTTTAATTATTTTTCTTTCTGTAGTTCACTTGAAGTACCTAATCCTTGCAGTGTTTACAGTTCATCCTAGAGGTTATAAGTATATTCAGTAGCAATTGAGCATGGCTCATTTATAGAATCCCAGGCATACTATAGCTCTAGGTGGTTATTTTTCCATGTGCATGTTATGAAAATGAAAAAGAAAAAATCAAATAACATTTATTTAAATTATTTATTGATTTATTTTTACACAATGCTTTTTAATTAAACTTTTATTAAACAGAATAAAAATTAAACTGGTTTTGATGCAGTTTCTTGCTTTATTCCTCCCCTGCCTTCCCCAGATGAAGTGTTAATCTCTTAGTGTCTGAACTGAACTAGAAATGGGAAAATTTATCAAATGTAATGGAGCAGATATTACTAAGTAAATAGACTCACTGATAATGTCCTTCAAGAAGGTGTTTAGAAAGTAGACTTTATGCCTTTGCAAAACTGGTTTAATGAAATCCAGAGAAGTTTTTGGCATCAGTTGCAGGTAGCATTTGACTTGACAGCTCATAAAACTAATTTTTCAGAAAGAAAAAAAATTGTCATTTTAAATGATTTAAAAGAATGTGCTGATGAAAAATTTGCTTTATAGACTAAAATTAAGCACTGGACAAAACATCATATATCCCTTGACACCATGGGCTTTGCCTTTGCAAATCGCCCAAGCGGATTGGTGTCACTGTATAAATAATTACCTTAGGGTGCGATAAGGGGAGGCACAGTGAGTTGTTAAACAGTGTCAGCACAAGGGAGAAACAAAGGACTTGGGATAGGGAGCAGCACACAGGCTTCATGTGATGTCTGTGTACTCAGTGTCTCCTAGGTGTGTGTGCCTGGGAGAGGCACCTGCACAGCCATGCATGAGCAAGGGGTGGCTGCATGGCTGGGAGGGCAAGGCTTGGCCCTTGTCCCCGAGGGCTGGCCAGCTGGGGACACAGGGAGTGGGGGACATGTAGTGGGCAGGGGCTGGGCTGGGCAGGTCACAAAACTGTCGGGAGATGCACAGGGTATCGGCACTGCCAAGCTGTGAGGAGGAGGCATGGTGGCAGTCATGGCAGGAGGGCTGCTGGGATACAGAGGGATGAGTCTACCTCAAAGGATATTTGTTGAGAAAATCATTGGAAAGGGAGATTTTGATAAACCCCAAATTTAAAAAATGATAAAAGAATCCCTTTCATCCTCAGTCATATAAATATGCTTTAGGTAGATGTGTCTTTTCCTCTCCTTTTTTCTACTTTAAATTCTGGTGTCAAAATAGGAGTAGAGCTCATTCTGAGCAGATAACGCTTCTGATGATTACCACCAGTGCTGTAAAGGCTGGAAGAAAATGCTGACATTTTTGTACTTAGAAAACAGCGTTTTGATGTGACTCATAAATTTTAAACAGAATCCATTTTAAAGAAAGTTTGCTGGTGTTTACCAGATTATGGGTAAACTACTCACTTTCTGACTGGTGAATTCTAGAAATAAATTCATAACACACTATTTACAGGGACACCTAACTGCATATTTTTAGGATAGTAGATTTGCTATGAAGTAGCCATAGAAGATAGTGAAGTGTATATTAAAATATACATAGCTCTGTGATCACACTGATAAAATTGCTTGTGAGAGGAGATTTCCCCATTTCAGATTCTGCAACCTGTTCACATTTGTGTTCATGGCCACCCAAGTTCAATAAATATTCTTATCATTTATGTAATCCATTATTAGTTTTACGGTACTCAACATTAGGTCATATCCCAGATGGGATATCCTTTGGGAAAACACAGCTTACATAAATACAGTTCTCACAAAGGTCTATATTGGGTGTCAGGAAATTGAACTTTTTTTAATGTTCTTTACGAACACAAATGGGCACATAAATGCCTTCTTTATAATTACTGTTTACAAAAAGAGCCACTCAGTAATTAGGAAAAGATATATGAGCATTTCATTTGGAAGGTTACAAAGCAGAATGTGGAATAAGGAAGTTTACAGTAAGTTGCTATGTAAGAGGACACCCTTTCTTTTTGTATATGAAATTGGATCTGTCAAACAGCTGGTTTATATATGATTGTACCATTTCCTCTTTTTTTTTCCTCCAAGATGTTGCATTCTTTTTTTTTCTGTCTCATAGACAATTTAAAAAAATATACAATCTTGAAAAGTAAAAAGCAAAATGAAGTCTCATTTCTTGTGTACTGCAGCCATTAGTGGAGGAATAGCAGATATGACCATGGACTAGAAAGTGGACAGTTTTATAGGGCACTGTCTAAATTGGAGTGCTTTTACTTGGCAGAGAGAATGTTCTATAAAATGCTCCCCTTAGACTTCAGGCCATTTTCAGAAATTTGGCAATTCCAGGCTGCAGCTTGTTTGCACAGCTGGGAAGCCACCAACCCTCCCTGGTCCCAGCTGGCCCTGTGCTCTGCCCCCAGCCGTCCTCACAACCCTCAGCCCTCTAATAAGTGCAGGCTGTGTGTGAGAGGGTGGCTTCTTCTAGGAGATGGGAATTAATGAAGATAAAATTTCTCATTTGTTGGGGTGCATTTATTTCTGACCAAGGGTCCAAGCAGCAGGACTGCAGACTGCTGGGGGAACTAAACTGCAGGAGATGTGTAGACCTGGGAGGGTAGATTTTTGGTTTGTTTCTGTTTACAAGTTAATCTTATCAGTAGGGCAGCTGAAGGGAAATACTTTGACAGCTGCTGTTTGAATTTATTTGATCTGAGGGATTTCAGTTTAATGTAATTGCTCAGACTTTTAATAGCTGAACAGAAAACAACAACATTCACTGCCTTGCTTCATCTCATACCAAGGTATCAAATGATGTGGAGAAGTTCAGCATCTCTTCTGTGGGGGAAAAACAACCCCCTTTCCTCCCCAACTAATACTGAGTAGTTTTAGAAGTGCAGTAGCAGTTTTCCCCAATTTAAGGTAACTTCACATACCTTTCATAAAGAGCAGTGACTGACTCCCTTCTGTCTCCTAATATCTACCAGAATAGGGATCATTTTCAGAACTTCGTATTATTCTGAGATGAATGATTAAAAAAGGTAGTTTTCCTTTATTACACCTTTATTCACACCTATGCTTACTAATATACTGTTAATAGTTTCGATATTCCTGGGGATTCAAGCCTTGGCTCTGGCTCTCAGTGGTGGCTGGCTGTGAAATTTATTTTTGCCAGATAAGGATGCTGATGTCAACTAGGTAACAGCCTCGGACTGTGGTTGTGGTGCCATAACAGTTCTCTTTTGTGCTCCCTTTGGGTAGAGAAAAAGTGCAAATTTCATATTACAAGTGAGGGCTCTGGTCTCATAATTTCAGGAAATGTAGCCATGATGAGGTTGTCCCACCTCATCTTGCTTTCCACTCCCAAATCCTATGGAAAATCTAGCTAAGACTGTACTTGCACTTTGGAATAAAATCAATAAAATGGGGTGGGGTTTTTTCCCCCCCTGAAAGATTCTTCCTAGTTTTAACTTTAGTAGGAGGTCTAATTGTGCAGTTGTGAGGTGATTTGCAGTGTGAGTGGTAGTCTAAGAACAAAGGCTATAAATTTAACCCACAAACGTGGAAAGTGAAGTCTGGATGGAGAAGGACTGTTGCAGAACACTGCCTCAGGCTTCCTTGGCACATCTCTGGACATGCTGCCCTCTTACCAGTGATAAGAGCTGCCCTCAGCCCCAGCTGTAGTAGTGCTGCCCTAGCAGGCACTCCTCGTGACTGCCAGGAGTGTATTTAAATTCCAGCTGGGTAACTGGTATTGCCCATTTTACTGGGTTCTTTCCACAGATTATTGTTAAGCAATTTCACATAATCTGAGCAAGTCAGCTGTTACTTCTCAGAAGCATTTAATTATGAAATTGTTAGCAATTTGATGCAAGTCTTTAAAGCTCACACAAGCAGCATGTTCCTTGAAGCTAGAGGTCAGGCTACTTTGCAAGATTGTTACCCTAAACGTGGTAGGATTCATGCCCATAATCTGCTCTCTGTTCATCAGTTGCTAGTACAGAGGAAATTTTCTGCTCAAACCAAAAATAGTTAATTGTTTTGTTAGATGCCATTAGATATGCATCTGTGCTGGTTGTATGAGCTAAGTTTTTAAAGCCCCATGATTTCTTTGTCATTTAAATTGTGTAAAATAATAGTAATGGATGTTGGTCTCTCTTCAATGATTTGAAAAGCCAGACATTGCTAACATTGTCAGTTCTGTTGACTGTGACTTGACATACTCATTTGCTTCTGAGACCAACAAATCTGTGGAGAATTCCCTACAGATTATTGAGAGATGATGTGAATAATGTTAAGTGTGTCCCCAAAGACTTTCAGGATGGATATGCATAATCAAGCATGCTGTTCTCAATACTAATTCTAATTACTTTTTCTCCCCCTTCAAATCACTAAGGTTCCCCAACCAGAGATGTGGGGCCTTCATTAGGTCTGAAGAAATCCAGCTCCTTAGAAAGCCTGCAGACAGCCGTTGCTGAGGTGACTCTGAATGGTGACATTCCTTTCCACCGCCCACGCCCACGAATTATCCGAGGACGAGGCTGCAATGAAAGCTTCAGAGCTGCCATAGACAAATCATACGATAAACCTGTAGCAGACGATGATGATGAAGGCATGGAAACTTGTAAGTAAACTGTTGTTTTGCATAATGAGTGTTAATGGCATAGATTAATTCCTTTAGAAAGTGGCGAAAGTAGTAGAACATAATTTCAGAATTTTAAAAGAATAGAACTAACTTCATCGATATTTAGGCTTTTTCCCTTCATTTGCTTTAACGGATCGCCGCACTCTGCAGCTTTCTTCCTTTCTAAAATAAGAGAATAAGATTATTGGGAATGTGTTTACTTAAATTACTGTGAAAATATTCTGTAAGATGGCTAGTTAATGTACTAATGTAAACTAGAAAAAAAAAATAGGTAGAAAGGCAAACCCACTAAATTTATGTTACAAAAATATAGGCATCTAACTTTGAAATAGTACGTTTGTAGTGTTGGGGGGAATAAAAAGAAATCAGTGTCCTTTAATTAGAGTGAGTAAGGTTGGCAGATCTAATAAAATATAAAGTTAATGATCAGCTATTACCCATCCTAATGGGCATTCATTTACATTTTCAGTTCTTTAACCCGAAGTATGACCCAACATGTGGAGAATGTCATTAACATAAAAGAATCACTTCAAAGCTAACCTTATCATTATTGAACTATGTAAGAATGGGCTGGTAAAATGACAACTCATATTGAATGAAAATAGTGTGAATGGTAAATTACCTCAATCAGGGGTTGTATTAAAATCATTGAATTTTTAACCTTCATGTTGTACTACTTTCAACTTGTCACACACCAGCAGAATTTTTTTTAATCAACCTGCAGCTAGTTAGAAGTTTATGAATGAAGATGATGATGGGGAGGTTGAAGTAGTAAAGTATTTAGTCTGAATTTAATGAAGGCTTGAAAAGGAATTTTTCACTCTTTTTAAAGTTTTTTAGTTTCAGAAATTCTGTTTCATAAGCATCATTCCCTAATACTCTTTTATAAGTTACTTCTGTAACCACTCTTTTATTTTTTAAAAACTCTTAGCCTTTTTTTTTTCCTGCCTCTTTTTAAGAGTGTTCTGAGGCCACAAGGGAGATGATTTTGCCAGTCACTTTTCTCAAAGGTAGCTACAGATGGAATTAATTCTACTTTGCTTTTCCAGCACCTAACAATTTCACACAGTGGTGAGGCTAAATGTTGGTGTGGTGCTGCTGGCTGTCAATCTATTTCTGGCCAGTAGAAGAATAGGTGTGAGAAAATGTGTAATGATGCTGCTCATTCTTACAAACTGCATGCCTGTGTTCTTTTGGGACATAAGACCATGTTTTTTTATAAGGCCTTTTGGTGTGAGCCCACTGATAGCAATATCCTGGTTTGAGGCTTCAGATATCCAAGGTTTATCCAGAAGTTACAGATGGTTTAACTTCAGTTGATCAAAAATATAGCAAAACAGTTGTTGTGAAGCACTTTCAAGGTGAGTATAGGTTTATGAGATTCTGGTAAGGGTTTTTAAGCTTGTTGATGCAATACATAGATAGTAGCAAGGAAGTATTTGGAGCCCTTTGGATCCTTCACATGGGAGCAGTGGTGTTGTGGCTTAACTCCTGCAGCAGCCAAACCCCAGCTGCGTGCTCACTCCCCCACCAGTGGGACTGGGGAGAGAATTGGAAGGGTGAAAGCTGGAAAACTTGTGGATTGAGATATAGTCAGCTTCATAGGAAAACAAAAGCCACACACACAAGCAGAGCAAAACAATTAATTCACTGCTACCCATAGGCAGGCAAGTGCTCAGCCATCCCCAGGAGAACTGTGCCCCATCATGTATACTGTTACTTGGGAAGACAAACACCATCAAGACGTCACTCCAAATGTCCCCGACTTCCTCCTTCTACCCACAACTTAATACACTCAGCACAATGCCATGTGGTCTGGAATATCCCTTTGGCCAGCTGGGGCCACCTGTCCTGACTGTGTCTCCTCTCAGCCTCCTATACATCCTCAGCTTCCTCGCCACTGTGGCCATACAAAAAGCAGAAAAGGCCTTGGCTCTGTGTAAGCCCTGCTCAGCAATAACAAACACATTTCTATATTATCAGCCCTGTGTTCAGCACAAATCCAAAACACAGCCCCATAAAAGCCACTGTGAAGAAAAATAACCCTACGCCAGCCAAAACCAGCACAAGCAGGAACCAGACAAAGCCTTCTGGCTGAAATCAAAATGTCAGGGGTGAGTCTTTGCCCTCATCTCTGGATGAAGTTGTCTCGCATCAGTGGACCAAGAGCCATCTCATGTCATGAGAGAGCGAGAGCAGGGCTTCTCAGATCCCACATGGTAAAGAAGGGCTGAGCAAAGTGTGACCAAGCTATATAACTATGCATTTTGTTGTGTTCTAATAGCTTCCACATATGGTAATGAAACATCTAAGAAGTATTCCAGAAATTTGAAGTGCCAGATTCATAGAAGCCGATGAGTAGCAAAGCAAATGTAATAAGTTGATTGGACAGAATTCAGTCCTTGAGAGTTTTTGCTTCTCATGGTGACCACAGGAGCTTAAGAACTGTCCCAGCCCTATGTTGCCTGTCTTCCTGAAAAAGTCTCTATCTGCATTGAACCTCAAAGCACTGCAGTCTCCTCCACTTTGTGTCAATTCTATATGGACTTAGGCTTCCAGAGAATTTACCAAATGGTGTCTTCAGCTGGACAAAGTTTGGGCACATAGGAATATGTAGGAGTTTAACAATCTGGATCTAATGTAACTAATGCCTCGATGCTGCCATAACGACGTTGCCTAAGTTTTTTTGAAATTGTATTTAATTATTCCATAATTGTTTAAAATTAGAATGTGACTGTCTCTCATTATAAAATGGAGGCAAACATGCTGGTGGTCAATTTGGTGATGCCCTTGAGGTTGGATCCATTTGTCTTGAATTTTTTTGCCTTTCTCCAAGTGTTTCAGTGCTAGAAGTGTTTCTTTGTCTTCCAGACAGTGACCCGCTTTGGATTAACAAATAATAGCACTGCAATATATTGTATAGAGGAGTTCCTAACATGTCATCATTCCATACACGAAAGCCATAAAGAATACAGGTAGCATATGTGACAAAGGGGCTGACTCTTCTAAATGTCCTTGGAACAATATGCTATTAAATTACTAAATGTAGGATTAAAATCAGATGGCACTGACTGGTTCTGAGGTAATATTTTAAGTATTTGAGAAGATGTGTGTGAGTTTTAATGGCTGTAAAGAAGGAACATTTGTGGAAAGAGGTGTGGGTGTTCAGCTTTTACAGATAATTTTTCCTGATTTTTTTTCCTTTTTTTGTTTTTTTCTTAATACTTGAAATAGCTGACTAGAAGCAAAATGTTTATCTTTAGTGGCATGAAGAAGAACAAGGCATTTTGATTGGGAGAGATCAACAAAGCTTTCTAATCTTTTGCTGAATCTTAATTGCTGGAATCTAGGGCTGTATTAAATATCACAATAAGAGGCCTAGAAGCTTAGTGGCAAAATAGTTTCACATTAAGTAGCTTTGATTCCTCATGTGCATCTTTTCCATTTTATGGGCTAATTAGGAGAATAGCTTCATAATACCTGTTTGTGTAGTTCTCCGTACTGCAGTGTGGTTCATGAAATGACACTAGTGTTCAGTTTAATTGATGTTTAAAGTATACTCCAATTTAATTTTTTGGCTTCAGCATCCTGAATGGGGAGGCAGGAGGTTGCAGGAAAAGAAGGAAATAACAGCACCAAAACAAATACATCCTGCGTTTTGCAGTAACCTGATGTCATTACTGCAACATAACAAAAATTAGAAGTTTCATTTGTAGCCTGGGTTTGAATTTTAATTGAGCAGCATTTGCATTTGTTCTAAACAGTAGTAATTATGTGTCTGTTAATTGCAGGATGACTGTGCTGCATAAAAGTGAAACAAGCTTCTTCATGTTGGGTCCTTTTAAGAGAACTGGAAATCTATTTAGTCCAGTAGAGAGACCAGTGTTTACTCCAGGAGAACAGGCATCCCAGTTCACAGGCCTCAGTCTAAGCTACTGAGTTAATTGCAAACAAACTGTGTATGATAGACAAATATTAATTGCAACACTAATGTAGAAAGGAGACAATATTCTTCATGGAACGTGCAAAATAAATAGTAAGTGAAAGCTTTGTGTCCTGGTTCTGGCCAGGACAGGGCTGACTTTTGCAGTAGCCAGGATGGGGGCATGGCCAGGACCCAGAGGTTGTTCCATACCACCTCACATCATTTTCTAGGGACGGGGACCAGGTCCTGTAGAGTAGTGGAGGGAACAGTCAGATGTTGTCAGGGACGAGCACTTGCGTGCCAATCATTCTTTCCTTGTGCGCTCTTTCATTTGTAGCATTGCTGTTACTGTTGGTTTTCTTATCTCATTGCTGTTTCCAGTAAATTGTTCTCTTCTTAACCCGTGATCTTTACCTTTTGTGCCTCCAACTGTCCTCTCCATCCTGCTGCAGGGGCAGAGGGAAGGCAGGGGGAGCGAGTGGGTCGCACATGTTTTGGAGAGTCTGAGTAGGAGCACCAAGCTGGGGAGTACCCTTCCTAAAGCACGACACACTGTTATGACAAGTTGTTCCACAACTCAGCACAGCACAGTAAACAATACATATATATTTATGATTTATTTAATGTATTGTTATGTGAGTATGAACAAACATAGGTCAAAACTGATTCATCTTTAAAATTCTAGCAGTGAAGTTCCAAGTAAACAGTTGATATCAAAATTTGTCAGAAATTTCATACAGTTTTATTTTTTTTTTTGCTAATTATATTCATTTGCAAGTACAGTCTTTTAAATGTCTAGTTAGAACAGATTGTAGCTATAAATTAACATGTAAAAAATTAACATTTCTATTCCAAAGTGTTTTTCCACAATTCTTTTAATAATAACTAAATATCATTCCAGACACTGATTAAAAAGTGCTGGGACCAAAAAAAGTACAAGAACAGCTAGTACAGAGGCATGTATAGACCTATTAGTTTCCTAAAATACAATAACATGAATATTAAAACTGTTTCTACAGTTGAGAATCTGTATCATCTGCTTTACTCATAGCAGTCCTGAATTAAATGCCAAGGCCTGGCCAGTCTGGTGGTTTGTACTTTAGAGTGCTAGTTGAGATTCAAAAATAGTTACTAATGTTGAAATGTATCTGACATGGTATATTTTTCTTGAAATATGTCTGTTTGATCATCCAGGACTGGAGAATATTTATAGAAAACTTGATGCTTGGTGAATAAGTGCAAAGTCTATTGGACACATCTATGGATTGTAATATTAAGGAATAAAGAGTATTTTGAAAGCAAATTTCTCAGAGAAAGAAGACATATTGAATGGCTTTCAGTCAGTGATTTGTAGACTTTTCAGGTTCAGTGATTTACTTGTAAGGTGAAGATGAATGATGACTAAGAAAAGCAAATTTATATTCTACAGTAGTCTATAGATGAGAAATTTCTGAAGAATTACACTCTTCTGGTGGCTGTAGAGGAGTTGCCGAGATCTTGAGCAATATTAGCAGAATATTAAGAAGTAGTAAACAGAGGTGAAACTAAAAAAACTTTTTTTTCCCTTCTATAAGCCATGACCATTTCAAAATCTTACAGAGTACAAAAATTTTTTTCTTTTCCATAGACTGTGTATATATAAAACAAGACTGTATTTTTTTCAAATTTTACTGCCAAAAGTTGTTTGGAGCCTTTGTATTCATTGGAACTACAGGAGGCAATACTAAGTATGCATCTGTGATCCTAATTGCTGCTTTGTGCAGTCTGTTGGAAAGCTGGGAGATGGTTGGAGCCCTACTTAAATGTGATGATATAAAATGTTAGAGCTCATGGAAAGTCCCAGCTTCACGAGGCATGCAGTGCTGTGTTCTGACCCACCAGCTTGAAGTGTTTTATTTCTTTCTTACTAAACTACTGAAGCAGTTTTCAGGCTTTCAGTGTTTTTTTTTTCTTTTAGTAATTTTTCTTTCAAGCTTTCTGAAATACATGTGGGCTGTTAAATCTAACCTTGCGTGTGCTTTAGGATTCCTGGTCTTGGATTAGAAACAGAGAAGGAACATGTTATCTGCCTTTAAAGATTTTACTTGTTCCACTGGGTGAAATCTCCCCACTTCAGCCTCCCAGGCTGCCCTATCTCAACCAAGAATAACACCAAAAATAACAATCATAGTGGATGATGTGTTCTAAATGGCTTCAGGAAATGAAGAAGCATAACAAAACTATTATGTTACTTGCAGAAAGTCTTATGGCTTGCGTTGAGGGTTAACACTCCCTAATGACTTTCATATTTTTATGAGAATATTACTAAGAATTTATGGACAAGGCATGCTGCACTGCTGTTGTTACTTCTTGCAGATATTTCTAAATCTCTCCTCAACTGATTTAGATACTGAAACAAAATGGGCCAATTAATATCACTTTGCTAATCCTCTTTATTAATCCATACATTATCCAGAGTATGTATAAAGTGCATATTGTGCACATAAAGTGCAAATTGTGTTTTGCAGAATGGTCTGCAAAGGTGAATTCCTTACTTTTATGAGTTTAATACTTCTAATGAACACTCTTGGAAAACCATGTAAGCAGATACTGATTTAAAAAAAAAGAAAAAAAGAGGAATTTATTGTGGTTTTGCATATATCCTGCTTCAAAATACATTATGGAATATACCAGAAAGTCTGCCTTTTTTGTTTGTTCTTATGTCACTGATGTTTCATAATATGTGCTTTCAGTGGAGGAAGACACAGAGGAGAGCTCAAGATCTGGTAGAGAATCTGTGTCCACAGCAAGTGACCAGCCATCCCACTCATTAGAGAGACACATGAATGGAAGCCAAGATAAAGGTGACAGAAAAAAAACTGGAAAGGAAAAGAAGAAAGATCGAGATAAAGAGAAGGATAAAATTAAGGCAAAGAAAGGAATGCTGAAAGGCTTAGGAGACATGTTCAGGTAGGTACTTTGCAATCAAATGATAAAAATAAGTTTATTTTTCTACTTAGTCATTATATTGTAAATTCTTGCTGAGGCCATATTTTACTATGCAGATCCATACACAATGTATATAGGCTGATCTCTCAATTTTTGAGCCTATGGGTGGTGTCATAAAAGGGAAGCACCTCAGAATGAAAGAGAAGGAGATGGCTGGCAGGCCACAGGAAAGGAAAGGCAAAGGAAGAAGTAATTTTAAGTCACAGACTGCTTGGTTTTGAAAGAGTCTTTGGTGATGTCTAAGTCATGCACATATCCTTTGACAACTCAAAACATTTGGCATTTTGTTTTACTTTTTTTTCTTTAATACTGTACCCAAAGCTTATGTGTTGCTAAATGAATGTTTGTCTTTGCTTTACTATTAAGACTATTGGTATCATGGAGGCATGATGTGAAAGAGATTAATCAGTTTGAGACTGAGAAACAGCATGCTTCTCTCAAGGAAGACAGGATCTAAGGTTGTGTGCTCTGAGAATCCATAGAGAACGGGTCAGTGAAAGACCTGATTTACCAAACACTGAGTTCTTTTTAAAGAGCCATCTCTCCAGCAGACATAAGTGATCTGAAAGGAGCACACTGCTGAGGTACACCCTGCTGTTGTGGGTAAACGTTGTAACATGACAAACATCTTTGATCACTTGTGGAAAGGGGTGAGAGAGCAAGGAAACCAGTCCTTCTTTTAGCCAGCTAGAGTAAATAAACACATTTCAAAGAAAAAGCAATATTAAAACAGTGTTTGTTTTGTTATTTAATTTTAAAGTGAGGTACTGGTATTATTTTAATTATTTATTAATGATTCTGCTCTGAAAGCATATAAGGGGAGCTTCAGTTAACTTTCATCCCATTACTTTCTTCATCCTGTAAAATATTAGTTTAACATGTGTTGTAATTGCACAGGTTCTTGGGAATTGTTCTGTGACTGAGAATGATATTACAAGAGTAGTAAGTAGAAAAAGTGGTTAATTTGGGGGGAAAAAAGTAATTAATTAGAAAATATTGTTTTGAAATCTGCTTTAGCAAACACTAAATAATACCAGGTTCTTAGACAGTGTATGCCATAGAACAGAAGAAGAATTATAGGAGATAGTCCCACATGTCAGGTAGGAAGAGAGTCCTTCAGCCTGTGAAGCCCATGGGGATGCCCTCATCCTCTGGATATTTGCCTGCCTCAATTCAAGCCTGGAGCAGAGCATTGCACCCCACTCTGGGAGAGTGTGGAAGGCAGGAGATGTGAAATGCTGACTGGTTCTTTTCTGTGCTCTGTCATTTTTAAACAGCAGAAATGACAGGTAAAATTGAGGCACAATATGCATGGTAAATTCTATAGGCTCTAAGTAGTAGCATCTTAGATACCTTGAGTGTTGTCTTACGAGTTCAGTCAGAAAGTGTTGTTTACATCTTGAGCAGCTCCATGGGCCAGGCAAGATAACCTTTCCTGTGTGCTTGATATAACTCTTCTGAAATCTCTAATTTGGAAACAACACTAATTTGAGTGATAGGATGATCCAATGCTTTGTTGTTTGCTCTTCAGAACAGTCAACATTTTCTTGAGTTTTTTTCTTTCACTACCATTTCTGAGTGAACTTTACTTTTCAGTCTCCTCTTAATTAATGTGAGAGCAGTGCTATCTGGATATAGCTGACTCCTCCTGGATCTGTAAATTAGCTTGCACCTTGTCAGCCCACACAAGAGAGGTGTTCCTGGCAAGCAAGAAAATCCTGATTGAGAGAATTAAGCATTATGCCTCATTTCCGCTTGGTACTTGATTTGCTTTGTTGACAGGCTTCTCAATAATGTTTGAGAGACAGGCTTTGTTATGTCTGCAAAATAAGCTACTACTTCTACCTATAACATGTTTTGTTTTTCTGTACATTTGACATATATCATAGATATCAAGTAATCACTGAAAGAAGTTGTGTGATAGAAAATAGTGATGACACTAACATTTAAAATTCAAACCAGGATCAAAGCATAATTGGATGTTTTAGTTCTGTACAACATTGTAATTTCTTTGTCGTTCTTTTTCTTTTCTCCTTTTTCACTTTTTTCTTCCTTTTCAGTGCTCTAATCTTTAAATAATCATTCTTCATTAGGTTGTATGGTCAAAAACACTTGTGGGAGGAAGTTGCTATTAACTGACACTTTATTCCAATGTCTGTATTTAGCCAAAGGGCTTTTCGTTACCTATATGCAAACTGGCATCTCATAAAGAAGAGTCTGTGTGATATATAAAAATAAGTCTCCTTGTGTTCAGTTAAAATCTTAGGATTTGCTACTGGAATCTTCATTAAATTCTACTGTGAGATGCAAAGTCCCACTAGAGGACCTAAGTTACCTTTATCCTTCAGCATCTAGTCATCATTTCCAAGAAATCCCTGGATGATTCAGATAAGAAGTTAAAATCATAAGTAAATCTTCTAAACACCTCCATTGTTTTACTGCTTGTGTCAAACACAGTAAAGAGGATTGACATAACCTTGGCAGAGAGCTGCAAACTGAAAACTACAAAACTGTGTGGCTCTGACACACACAACTCCCATTATTCCCAGTGGACCTTTTTCCAGCAGTGGGCTGTGGACAGGCTGGAAGTTCACCCTTCTGACTGTGACATAAATCTGTCTGAGCATGTGTGTATGTCTTTTTTCAAATCAACACTTCAGGACACAACAGATTATTTAATTATGCCATTTGGCTGAGAAGTCTCTTCACAGATGAAAACAGGACAGAAGTTAGCCTAGAAAAGTGTTGAGCAGAAATATTGTTCTATTGGAGGAGAGGCAGGTGCTGCAGTGCTTTGCTTATACCTGAATCTATTTGTTTTATCTGAGTATTGGAATCATTCTTGTCTTAGCCTTTCAAGAGGATCATGTGCCAAATCCTGTGGCCTGTGAAATGCTGTGCATTTCCTCCTTCTCCAGTCAGAGGGTGCCTGGATGGCCACTGCCAGCTGAGCAAATATATATCAGCTTTTGGGAAGCTGATACGACGTTCTGCTAGTTTTTTGTATCACTGCTGAGAAGCCTTCAGTAGATACATGTTTTGACATCAGAAGTTTATAAAAATCTGTATGCTTCTCCAGATGCAATATGAAATATGTTTATTCCTTTTGAGTCTGATTTTATTTTTAAGTAGAGATTTTGTTTCTTGATAAAAACTAACCAAAAACAATCAGTAGTTGAAGAAGTTGTTATAGTGCTGTCTTAAGAAAGAGTCTTCACAGTTTCAAAGAGTGTGCCTGTAATTAGTGCTGGTAGATGTACATTAATTTAATGGGTCTCTGTGTTGTGCAATTCTTTGACATTCCTCTCCTGAGAGAGAAAATTGTATATGGTGCATTTTTCCCCTTCCTTTTGCCCCTATTGTGTACAGGGTATTTTTATGAAAGTGGATCCCCATAGTATATGAGAGAAGAAGATTTGAGATGTTATATTTGAAGGTTTTGGATGATGATGAAATCATACATCTGCTGTGGTGCTGCTGATCACTTACAATCCCTTTACTTAATTCATGCTTCTTCCCAGTGTGCAAATTTGGATACAGTTGTTAGAGGGGTGACTGAACTGATGATGTAAAATATGTCCAGCAAGTGGTCAGTCTCAGGAAAGGATGTGTCTGAGGAATAACATCTTTAGGTAAAAATGAACCTCCAAGACATTGAGAATAATGATGAAAAAGAAGCAGCTCTGGGTTTCCAGGGGCAGGAAAGGGAATAGCAGGAAGGGGAATAGCCAAGCTAGCTAGTCATGTCTTGCAGAAAATATCTAGGGACAGTCACTCATTGCCTGATAAAAAACCCCAAACCTACTGAAACAGTTAACCTTGATAAGATTGGAGAAAAATGGCTTTGAAAATTCATATGGTATGTTTAGATTTGTGTGGGAAGCAGATGATGAGAACAAAAGATGGGGAATATGACTTGAACCTTAACCTGGGGTTTAAGCAAGAAATATTTGCATTGGTTTTGGAGGTTATTTATGGAATAGATGTAATGCAGTTTGAAGCATCTGTGACAAGTATGTTATATGAAGTAAAAAATTTTCTACCATAGGAATTAATACCTGAGTCCCACATAAACTTGACTTTTCAATGGAGAACATAAGCACTGTGTATGGAGTTTCACAGAGCAAGACTGTATGCTCAGAATTAATCATATGCATAGATGTTTTTTGTATCAGAGGCTGCATATTTTAAGATCTGGCCTGTAATGTAGATGGAGATGTAAAGTCATAACATAGGGTAGCTGATCCTTAATTCCCATTTTAAGTGTTGTAGCATATAGGTGGGTAAATCAATGCACTGAATAACCAATGCAAATGTAATATCCCCAGATTACCATTAAAATCTAATCCTAATTAGATTTAATTACATTTAAAATGATTACTGGGAGCCTTGCAGTGTTGTATCTTCCAGTTCAGTGAGAGGAAATAGATAATTCAGTTTGCAACCTTGTTTAGCTGAAATCAGATATACTGCTGGCTATTTTTTTCCCCCACACAGCTGTTTCCAAGGTGCAGTGGACATGTCCAGATTTATAAACGTACTATTTGTAGCTCTGAATTACACATTTCAACCACATGAGGTATCTGAGACCACTGACTAGGCATTTGGGAGAGTAACCTATGTGGATTACTGTTGCTTGTTACATGACTTCCTTGTATTGCCTATTCTGGTTTTCATTTAAGTTTTCTCATTGCAATGTCTGTGAGGAGATGAAAAGCAACTCACAAAGGTTACACCACTGATTTAGTAATAACCTTCTTTCGCTTTCATTTAATAGCAATCTTCAGACTTTTAACTAGGCACAATAACTAAAACATGTCAGAGTTGTGTAAAATACTGTTGAATTATATCCTAATCAGCAGGACTGGCAAATACCTCAGACTTGATAAAACAAAGTCTGTGGTCTGATTTCTATCATTCAGTAGCTTAAGAAGCAGCAATAATGACATTTTCCTTGGAAGCATGACTAATAGGACTTTGTATTGGTGAATGACACTTACTGATATATGGGTTTAATAGAAAACATGGGAATGAGCTGAAAGTTGGAGGTTTTTTTCTTTAGTGCTCATGGAACAAAATGCCATAAATCTTGAGCCTTGGAACACAAAGGAGGAGGTTAGTGCTTAAACACCCATCAGCTGCATCGTTTCAAACTTGGAAGCTCATTGTGTGCACACTGAATTGTGCCTGGGTTTGCTAATGCTCATATGAGAACGCTGCCGACAGCTTGTGGTGCTTGTGCTGAGACTTCCATCAGAAACGCTGAGCTGGGTCGTTGGTCAGGTAAATGGAATCTGGGCTGTTTGTGCACTGGTTTTTGCCTGCTGCTATTACAAGCCAGCTGGCACAACTGTCATTAAGTCCACATCTGCTTCCCCCCTTCTGCCACCAGCTAGAAAATGCGTGGCCTACTATAATCCTGGATGCAGGGTCTAAGCAGGATATCCTTTCACTTTAGGGGAGGAGCACTGACCTCATCCTGTCTGCAAGTTGGATACTGTTGATGCACCTTTTCTGTGCTCCTCTGGGCTACTTTGTCCTGATCCATTTTCCAAGTTTCAGCTGGCCACTGTGACACACAGCATCAGAAAAGCCTTTCAAATTAAATCAGCCATGCAGCAAATTGTCATCTTTGATGCAGACGATTAGCCGGGACTCTTACAACGGTCTTTCAAAGCATTTTCATATTCTTTACTTCCTTCTTTCCAATTAAAATGAAATAAGGGACTGAAAGAGATAAGCTTGGTTGGAAATAACTTCTCTTTTTTGGGAAGGCAAGCAGTGCTCCTTCTCTTCTCTGTGCATTTTCTGCCTTCCTGTTTCCTGCTGCTCGATGGAGGCAGTTGCTTTGAGGAGAGGTGTGTTTCATTGCCTGCAGCCCCGAGCACACCCGCTTTAGACTAAGATGTCATTGGGGCAGGGGGTAGTGGAATGGCAAATTTATGTTTCTAAACCAAACAAGTTCACATAATCTGTCAGGGATTTAAGGAATGTGGCTTCATTAAGTGGTTAGTAAACTCTATAACTTTTAAACGAAACACAGAAAGCAGTGGTATGCAATTGTTCAAGGGAGATTTGAAGTGGGAGATTAACATAATCATATATGGCTTTCTGGTTTGTCACTCTGACAGAAAGCAGGGATTTTGCTCTGTGTGTTCTTTACACTGGATTTTCCCAGAGTAAATCTTGAACTTATAAATCTGATGGTGGTATAGTGTATGGGGGTTTGGTTGTTTTGGTTTTTTTTTTAATTTCAATGGAATCAGGGCTCTTGTTTCTAACATCCAGAAGTAAGTGTCAGGATGACTTGTTACTAGAGACGAGTTCATAGTGGCTGCTAACATATTCTCCCAGTGTTCTTCCTTTGCTTGTCAGCGACTTTAAATAGAGAACCTTTGACACCTTCAGCACTGTCTTTGCCTGCAAAGCAAGCGAGGGAGGCAGGCAGGGTGACAGCTGAGCCCTCCGCCATCCTGCCCGGCGTTCTGCACACTTCTCTTCCAGGCCTGCTGGATGAATATAGAACGCAAGTGTCAAGGATGACACCTTCTTTATAATCTCTGCAAAGCCAGCCTTTTCAGGGAAGAATTTGTTGACAGTTCAGAGATTCAAAGTCAATTTCAGTTTAAGCTCATATAGAAATAGGATTTTTTCTTCCACCTCATGTGATAATTGAAGACTAAACAGGCAGTGCCCTAGTCCATAACAAAGCATCATAAATAAATACTGTCTTGAGACATGAAGTATTTGTTAGGTGAAAAGCTCTATTAATGACATTCGTTATCTCTTGGAAAGCTTCTTTAGAGGTTTAATTCACTACTGATAGCACCTCTACATTGGTATATATTGTGGATGCTGTAGATTATGTTTCTAAAGCAGAGTCATCTTTGAAAATCCTTTTTAAAAACAGGAATAGGAATGTTGACTTAGAGGAAAATGAATGCAACTTAATATAGTTTTGTATCTGGGATGACATAGGTGGATAAGTCACATTTTCTTAAGGTACTGAAATTGGCAGCTGCAGGACAGCTGATCCTTTTCTAAAAGGCAAAGCTCCAACTTACTACTGCATTTCAGTTCCCAGGAGCAATGATCTGTATTTGTGCTGTGTTGGCAGGCTGATGCCTCCTGTGAAGATGTTAACATGTCCTACTATTGTGCAAAGAAATAGTCATTAAAGACATAATTATGCAACCCTTCAGTGAAAATGGCAAAATGGGATTAAACCAATGTATAATTTCTGGAATAGAATACACCAGCCCAGAAATAGTCGGTGAGCACCTGTGTTGCCCTGAATACAGTAGGAAAATAGTAGGTATATGGCTTTCAGAGGCCTCATTTAGGCTTTTAAATTGTTACTTCGGAAAAACTAAGAGGAACACAAGTTTTGTAGAAAGAATAAGAGAGAAGGAAATATTAGAAACACAGTGACAATGGGGTATAGAAGTAGTATTTCCCCCACTTTGAATCTGTTGATGACTTCTGGAGGAAAAAAAAGTAATTATAAGGAGCTGAAGAGATATTCAAAATACTTCACTTTTAGTGATTTGAACAAGAAAGGTTTTCTGCTTGGTTCATCTCCTACTCACAGCAGCCCAGCTTCAACTTTTCATCAGCTGAGTGTCACGGCCAGTTTATTTTCAAATATCTCCAAGGATGGAGAGTCAGCAGCCTCTTTCAGCAGCCTGTTCCAATGCTTAACCACTCTCCTGGTGAAAAGTATTTGTCCTTGGTAAAATAGGAATAAGAGACACTGAATAATTGCTGGTACAAAAAATGTGAATCAATCAGCTTGTACTTCCTTCTCATGAAGCAAGAACATGTGGATGTACAATAAGATTTTAATGCAAAAAATTGACATTTTAAAGGACCTTTGTGATACAGTGTTACCCTCAGGGAATTCTGCCCTCACAGGACCCCAAGAGTATAGGAAGTAACATACTTGAGCCTGTATTTGAGAGTCCTTACATTCATGATATAATAAGTGTTCAGGAATAATTTATCTATAAAGAGGGTTGGTTTTTTTTTTTCATTGTGCTTCCAAGCATCTTACTCCAAATTGTCTTGGACTGACAACTATTAGGATACTGAGCTGATTGTCTGATGTGGTAATAGTGTCTTCTATAATCCACTGAGCTAGAAAAGGTGATTATTTTCTGTGGAACTGAGGAAGAAACAGTTGACAGAAATCTTTCTTTCTATTATTTCATGCTACACCAGGAAATGTCACCTGTTTCTTATTAAATATCTAAAATTAGTGTTGTATTAATGCTGATACTTTCCATTTTCATCCCAAGGTACATATATCAAGTAAAACCTCAGGCATTTGTAGTTCAGCCAGTCATAAAAGGAGGAAGTTTATTTTACTTTTGGAGGGGGAGAAAGAGTTCTTTTTAATTGCACTCATGTTTGGTTGATTCCTTAGGATTCAATATAAGAGTGTAAGAATTTGGTCACACAAGAGTTAAATGGTACCCAGGAAGTCCCTGTATCCCAGTACTTTGCCTCTGACACTGAGCAGTAGTAGCTCCCAAGGCTGGGATACCAGAACTGGGTGACCAGGTCTTCCCAGGTCTGTCTTCCAGACTTCAGTGATCTGTAGCTCGGGGGTTTCTTGAGACACTGCCTTTGTGCTCAAGTACAAAATACAATGTGCACACATATTGTGTTCTGGGCAATTTGTCCTTTTACTGATAATTTGGAGTATATTTAACTAATTCCAAAATACTACAAAATTTGAAGTATGCCATATACAAAAATGTCTTTTAGAGATTGTGCAAATTACTTTTGTATCAAGGAGCTGCTTTTGCATTTCAAGTGCACAGGCCTGATTGCAGTGCACTGCAGTAGATCTGACTCATTATGTCAGCATTTTATGGCACTCAGGTAAGCATGTTTACAAAGTAGCAGTAAACCTTTTTGATGTGTAATAACATTTCAGTAGTTAATGTAGTGTTCCACCGTGTATTAAATTTTACCACTTCTGGGCAAACTTACAATAAGCAGAAGTGCAAGAAAGGGCTGTAGATGTTTATAAAATAGACCCTACTGGAATGAATTCAGGAACTAGTGTTACGGTGTATGTTTGGTCTAGCTGATGGTGTGGTTAACAGTAAATTTTGAAATGTTTGCTTTTGCAGAAGATAAATTCTTAGTTTCTACAAATGTTAACACTTTTTTCAGGACTTTGTTGCTATCAGTCTTGTAGCTCCTAGTCCGAAAAGGAAAAAGAACATAGTATAGTTTCATGAAACTACTTGATGAACTTGACTAATTTCAATAACTATAACAGCGTACCACTGATAGGCTATTTTAAAGAGTTTGTATTTTATGTTGAAAGTATGTTGGAAATGCTGTGTTGGTAGAGAAGTTCTCTGTTATAAATAACTAGTTCAGTCAATGTTAACAGACTATTAACTTCATAGATTTAGCTTTGTCAATGAAATCTGCATAGTTAGTCCTAATGTTTTTTGGGCTTCCAGTACAAAAACTCTTGGAGTTTGGCAAGCTGCTTAAACTTTCAAGAGGAACTATTTTCTCATTTTAAAAATAGGATGGTACCTTGTCCATGCTAGTGTCTCCAGGCGTTTTGATGTCCTGTGATGTTTCCTGTATTGTATAAATATGAAATATATATATGCTAAAAACATATGCTAGAGCTCCCAGATACGGTGTTGAGTGTAGTTTGAAGGTGGATTAATGTTGGATGGATGTTGTATAGATGAATCACTGAAAATGTATGTAGTTTCCTTTTTCATGCTATGCTGTTATAAGCAGTGCTTGGTAAAAAAATGTCTAATCAGTGTCAAAGTTTATGGATTAGCTTTAAAGGATCTGAAAAAGAAGATTAAATAACAAAAATACATCTAGAATCTTATCTTTATCAGCAATTTTGAGCACCACAATAATAAAAGTAGTATATTTTTATACCAACTGCAAGTGCCTCTAACATATTCAACACCAGGTGTGTTTAGTATGCAAGCTGAACTGCTATTACACATTTCAACAGCAGCATACCACAAATAAATCTCAAATATTTCACAATGTTGTTATAGATGCTATCATTGTCTTTAACACATAGTGCTAAAATCCTGAAATTCAGAGCACAACATGCTGGCACAAGCAGGAGTTTCAGATGTTGTGTGACAATTAAAGTATTTCTTTTCTCTGATGTTGCTGAGCAGGTAATGATACCTACAATATTATAATCTGTAGCCATTAGGATTCCTGGTATCATCTGTAGAGCTCCAAATACTTTGCTAGTTTTATTTGCCTTTTATAACCCCAAAGGAAGAAAACTGCTTGTGTAAGTTAAAGGAAATGTGAAGAATCAGTGCCATTTTCATTGTTGGGGTTTTTTTTTCAAGATTTATTTTAGGCTATATATTCCGAAGAAATAGTGAAATGGTAATGATAATTGCTGTATACTGTGTGCAACACTGAGCGTGAGCAGAGCTGTTATCATTTCAAGAACATCTCAAGAGCCAGATATCTTTGAAGTCAAGTCTGGGTTTATTTTAAACATCATCTCTCTGGGTTTCTAAATAAATACAGGCCTAGCAATTTCCTTCCTATAGTGCCTGAGCATGTAGAAATGAGAACAAAAATGTCAGTGTGTATGGGGCTGGTCCAGGTCTGAGATTTTCTATGCTAGTAGCTTATTCATATGGGTTGGAAAAAAAAAAAAAAGAAAACAAACTACCCCAACTCACCACCCCACAGCTCTTGCCTGTAATTACTCCTGAGCAAGTCCTGCTTTGTACATCTTTTGAATCTGAAAAAATCTCAGCTCCCAGCTTGGCCCTAAAATAATCAGCAGTGTAAATCACTACTGGTATAGTTATTTCACCTGCTTTCAAATTCTTACCATGAAGACAGCTCAAGCTCTGACTGCTGGCAGCTACAGGATGCCAGCATCTCCAGGGCTCCAGGTAGCTCTGGGCAAGCCCTGGAAGCAGCTGCTGCAGGGACTTGCTGTCAGACTGCTGCCCCAGCAATGATCCACCTGAGTCTTATTGCATCTTCTCCAGAGATGGTTTGTTCTGGTGCTGCAAAGCCTTGCTCTTCATTCTCCACCCAGAAGATACAGCATGTGTAAACTAAATTTTCCTGCTGCAGGGCAGAATATCAGCTGATAGAAGAGACAGAGGTATGTGAAGCCAGTAGTGGCATATTAATATTTATTATCCAGAGCCTTGGTTCAGGCTAAGTCCCTGTGCCATAGCCCTATCTTTGTAATAAACTTCCAAAATAATGTGCCTGTTATTTTTTGCTCTCTGCTTTCTATGATAATGTAGATGGATAGAATCACAGAATGGTTTAAGTTGGAACTTAAAGACCATCTAGTTCTAATAGAACCCTTACTGAGTGGGAATATCTTCCACTAGATCGGGTTGCTCAAAATCCCATCCAACCTAGTCTTGAAGACTTCAAGGGCACTTAAATGAATAGTGTTCCAGAGTACCTTGTAAAGATGTCCTGTTGGCATTATTAATTTGGTTATAGAATTAAAAGTTATTTTTTAGCCACAAGGAGACTGGAGTGGACTGTGAAACCCAGAATGAGACAGGAGACCCTAAACTGTAACCTACAGCCATCAGCATTGGGTGCTACAGCTCCGTGAGGGGAATTGCTTTTTGGTGTTACAGAGAAGAGAATGACAGCTGCACACTTGTCTGGTTTTAGGAATATTTTGTTTAGACTTGTCCCACAAGTCCTACAGTGTTGACTGTGGTCTTCTGCTGGAAATTGTCTGTGGCTTCTCTACCTCTTGTAAGTGTAAATTTGTTAATGAGGCTAAAGATACAGAGACATCACCTATTGCTTAATTCACCCTGCAGAGGTTATTTTCTAGGAGGTGTGTATCAACAAAGATCTCTAGTATCTGACAGAAAAAGTGCTGACTGACATATTAACATTTCTAGGTAATGAGATCTGTAGGGAAAATTTAATCTTTGGAAGGTTCTGGATGAACTGCACCTAGTTTGATTAACTTTTTGTGTGTCTATGTTAACTTTAGCTAATTTTATACAGTGTAATTGCACGACTGCAAGACTTAAGTTCTTGGAATAATGTAACTGCAATTTCCTGGCTAACTAGCTTGTTTATTACATTTTTTCCTAATTTCTCTGCTGTTGCATGTGCTTAGTGAGCATTTTTAGTGATTTTCGTGTTGTAGCTCATGTTTACCTATGGCAGGCCTATTAAGCAAAGCATTTTGGTTGTAAAGTGGAGCTGTGATGCCTCTTAGTATTACTGAGGGATATTTTCTTCCCTTTTCTGGCAGGAAAGTCTTGAAGCAAATTTCCCTTGCAACTTTTTCTTTTTATTTTCTTTTTCTTTGGCCATCTCTTGAGTGCCAGTAAAATGGGTGGGTTTTTATCTTTCATTAGCATTTCTTATAAGGTCTGCCTTTAGACCAGTACCCATTTTCTAAATTGTACTCCTGTAGGGTTGCAAAAAATCATGGTAACCAGATGCAGTATTTGTCTCTGGCCTGGCAAAGTGTTAGATTTAACAAAAGAAGCTAATAAAAATGTTCAAATTGACCCTTCTCATCATTTGGACTTCTTGGAGCTCAGTCAATCACTCATTATTATCAGAGTTATTCACACAGAAGCAGAAGTGCTAGTGTTTCTCATAATCAGCCCTTGAGCCAGACATAATTTGCAATTTGAAGCATTGTATTTGGAAACAATAATGCATTAAAATGAACAGAGCAGGAATTAGAAGTATAGTTGTGGAGAGAAGGCGTTGCTGAGTAGCCATGGTTTAAACGCTGTCTCCAAGGATCCTTAGTGGACACCAGTAATTAGAGGCACACAATGTAGTATTGTTCATACTTAAAAGGGTCCACAATTTTTAAACTCCTCTGTGGAGCGTGACAAATGCAACAGCAGAGGTTGCTCATCTTGCTGCATGGCTGCAGGGCAGCTGTGGGCAGGTGGGGAGTGCTGGGGTAAGGCGGTGTCACCTGTTTGGCACAGTGTGAGCCAGAGATGGGGGGCTGAACCTGGCACCCAGTAGCACTGGGATGTAGGATTTCACTTCTTCATAGAAAAATTGCTTATGTTATAGAAGAATGACTACATTGTACTTTAGATTGTCAGGAACTTGTTAATAGTGGCAGTGGTTGCTGCTGAGAATTTGGGAATTTTTTGTTATCCCTATGTATGCTATTATGTATTGCAAAGTAGAGAGTTGTTTGTGTGTTTTTATGTATGCAATCTGTGAGTTAACATACTGCAGGCCTTCACTCAGGCTTTTTCAGGAGCCTGCTCTTTACTCTGTATGTGAGGCTTTATTTTGTTTTTTGCAATTTGTATTTACAGTCTTTCAATTACTGTTTAGTATCTTACTGCCCAGTATTGCATTTTAGAACAGGGCACTGCAGTCTTGAAGGACACATTCTGTGTGAGGGGGGTGACAGAACAATTTCTAAGTACATTAAATCACAGTATAAAAGGATATGTTGTCAATTGACATTATATATTTATAAAATACATATTATATAAGAATACTGAATTAGCTTGGTTGGGTCACATGTATGAGCTACTTTCTTCAATGACAAGTAGCACACAGTGTATCAAATTTAAGCTTGGGGCAAGTAACTGTGGTCAATAACTACTCTCTTTTTTGAAAACATACATTACATTAAAGAGCTTTGGTCACAAACTTTAAAATGCTTAGACTGTTGTGAAATGTCCATTAAAATGTCATGTACTACTTATGTGGTTGCTCCCATCACTGATGACTGTTAACAAAATTGTACCTAAGCAGAAGATTTTTTTAATATTCCTGACTCCTTCAGGGATACCACAATCCCCAGTTTAACAGGTTTTGTCTGACCACCGTGAATATGAATTATTTATGGTGAATTTTACTATATTGTGGTGTTGTGTACTGAGTAGATTTGGACATCTCTGCTGTCTTGCTGCCTTCTTTCCAATAGTATCATTGTCAAATTTTTGATACTTTCTTTGAACTTCTCAGCCTGCTTTTCAACTACAGTAGTTTGAAGTAGCTAGGGCTTTATTCTGATTTCTTGTGCTTTATTTATTTATTTATTTATTAGAGCTGTCCATGGCTCCAGCTAGCTTCAGGCAATCACGAGTAGCAATGCAAGAAGATTATCTTCTGTTTAGAAATTTGCAAACAGATGGTCTTTCCATAAAAGAAATCTGTTTTTAAAAGTTCCACCATTTTATGCTGGAAGTAAATATTACAAATGCTTAAAGTTGTGAAAAGAGAGCGACTTGGTGTGAATAATATTCTGCCTGTTGTGTCATGCCTTTCAGGAAATGTTATCAAAACTGTTTAGGAAAATAATTGAATGAAACCTCATGACATGTCTTTAGTTTGGCATCATACCCATTTTCTTCGAAGTTGGGATACTGGTTCAGAAAGCCAGGCAGATTACGTTTCACTGGCTGGAAGCAGTTATGGATCACATATGTTGCCTGCACTTCTTTCCAGGAGGTTGTTGTGGGAATCACCGGTGCTGTTGTATGTGAAGCGTTGCGCCGTCCTGTCTGTTCTTTTTGAGTAAACTTATTTGGTGAGATGTACTAGAACACCCCCTTGAATGGGGGTGAAAAATGGTTTTTTAATGTTTGGAAAGTGATATGGAGGCTGCTGGGAGAAAAATGTGTGAATAGAACACAGAGGACCTTCACATGTTTTACAGTATTCAGGCCCAGGGTGGGCACTTCAAAGGGCTGATATTTTGCAGTAATAGCCACTTTGGTTCTAGTGCTTTAAATTTCTGTGTTTGTGGCTGAGCATGTGAGTTTCTTTATTGCTTGAAAGCAAACATCACTGGCCTGAAGAGATACAAGTGTGCCTTTTTAGAGTATTCTTAATTTTCATGAGTTACCTATGACCTTTTGTAATGTGCTTTTCTTGGTTTGTGACAGCAGACTTCTCCAGGAACCCTCCTGGCAGGGATCCTCTGCTGGATGTTGCACCAGAAGGATTGCTGCTTTATCAGTTTTAACATTGGCAAGGAGATCCATGGAAAATGAAGTTATCAATGTCTGTTTTAATTATGCCCACAAGCTCCTGCATCAATGTGCCTGCACATCAGTGCATTTTGTGTCATCTCAGGACAGTGTTGCTGCTGAGTCACTCCAGCAGTCATTCCACTCCCTCCCAGCAAGTAGAATTGGATCTACTAATTTGATTAGTAATATGTGATAACAGGCTATTTCTAGAAATCTATTGCCAATACGTAAATGTTTACACTTAAAAACATGTTTTTAAAAATAGCACTTGCACAATTTTGCTTGGAATGGAAAGCTTCTAAAGCTTCAGGTCATCACTAAAGAGGGTGGCTTTTGTTTGTGTGCTATGTTTTTGTTTTTGTTTCAGCAACAGGATGGTTTTGTGTGTCCCAATAATATGTTGCAATATAAATCTTATGATTTTGCTGATACAGCAGAGTGAAAAAGAAATCATTGCAAAATCGTTCAAGCAGTGTTTACATTATGTGTGTGTCTGTGTGTGTGAATACTGTTTGCTGCTAAGGGGAAAAGAGCATGCCTTGAAGCTAGAAAACACTGACAAAATAGCTCAAGACACTTACCAATTGTTAATTTTTTATGATGGTCTTTTTTCTATTAAGGAACATAATGCTACTGAACTTGTCTCAATCAATTTTTGTGTTTTTTCATTAATCAACTAATGCATGTTTCTTCTGTAGCTCTTTATTCTAATGAAATATGTGGATGATTTGGCAGACGACAATGATCTCATCAGTAACGCATCAGAGTAAAATCCTTTTAGCAGATTACACGTGTATGATATTTGTTGTATCAAGGATGCTGATATATATTCTTTTAAACTGAATCTACTTTTGAGATAACTTTTGAGATTACTTACATGAGTAAATGTGGAATTTCTGTACTTACTTGTGTATCCTTCTTGCTTCACTTGTCCTATATGTATTTATATCGATTTATGCAAAATCATTTACATATTCCTTATGTCTACATGTGTACTTTATGTACATTTCACATATTTTTTTATATATATGGCACCATGTTGTAGCTTGAGCCTGTTCTTTAAATGTTCTGCTAAGCTGTGTTCTCTGTTGAGCCTCATACTGTTCAGTTGCTCTGATGCACTGGCCCAAAGCCACTGAAGGCACTTGTTAGTCAGTGCCTCTCTGTTCAGCATGATAGACTTTGGATTAGGTCACCTCCTAGTTGGTGGCAGTCGTTCAAGCAAGTAAGCTTGAAAGTGAGCCAACTGACAGAGAGGTTTGGGTATTCATTTTAGTTTGATTAGATTATCCAAAGTTCCTGCGATTTCCTATTTGAGGGTCAAGCTTACGGCATACAGGTCTATGTTCTCATCTTTTTATTAATAATAATGTGACAAACCAGTATCATGGGGTCTGAGGATGGTCATTTCCTCTGATATGGCTTGGCTGTTACGTACTAGAGATCATATGTTTAGAAGATGGTTCCCTTAAAATTTTTAATTCCTTCACTTACTGTGATTTCTATTGTTGGCTGAATTTAAGGATTAAGTCTGTGGATCTGTGAATATGACTTTGAGCATTAACACTTATCTTGAAACTTTCCCTAACCCTTAATGTAAAAGGAAAATTAAGAAGATATAAATTAAGTAGAACTCTGGAGTGTCTTGGCAATTAGAGTGAACAAGATTTCAGCTGCTCTCTTTCATCAATTTCTCACACTCTTGGATAGGCAGGGTATTTTTAATTTACAACCTGTATTTCAATTAGTCGTAGAAGTTTTTTCTTTGCTTGTGCAGTTACAAAATAAAATTAAACTACTTTTTAGCTATACTTTTTATCACAGGGTTTAAATGAGAGAGCTGCTGAATAAACAAGCTGTTACATGGAGTAAACATTGTTAGTATTATGGAGAGATTATTCTATAACCATACAGTTCGTGTCCTCAAAGAAGTATTGAGCTATATCTGTGAAAGGATATTTATGAACAGAATGGTAATTTTTTTATTACTTGGGTTTTGGAGGAAAATGTGCACTTCTTTTTTTCTCTTTTATTTTCTACTGTGAATAATAATAATCTGTGCTCTGCTTCCAAGAATTGAGATTGAGGGAAGTGGTGCCCACAGGTCAGTGTTGTGCTTCTGTAGCTGCAGGTGCTTCAGAGTAGCTGGTTTAGCTCAAGCCTTAGCAACAGAACTGTTTTCCTCATGAGTATGGTGAGTTGGTGAGGCAGTCGTGTGTGTAATTTGGTTGCACATCATGTAGTGGCCTGTGTCTGTGCGTTGGTGTCTCGTGCAATGCTTTAGGCTGGGCTTTTATAGCTTGCAGTCAAATTGTTGACACCAAACAGCAAAAGAAAAGAGCTCAGGATTAGATTCTTAAGACTGTCTGAATATTACGTGCCACAGATGCTCCTTTTCTGCATGGTTTTGGGTTTTAATTCCAAAATCAGTAGTTTCTACCTTTGTTTTTAAGCACTGTCCTCCTTTTCACTAATGCAAGGAACGTTGCTGTGCAGATGCTGAGCGATGGAGTTTTCATGTCTGTATCAGAAGGAAAGTTGTCGTTTCATTTGCATTTGTAAGAGCTGCAACAAGTATCCCAGCAGCCAGCCCCCAGCAGTGAGAATGAGACCATCTCAGGTTCAGACGGAGCGCCTGAAAATCACCAAGTGCTTGAGGCACTCTGTAACCAGCTGCACACAGCAGAGAACTGCTCCTGCGTCTGGGGAGGGAGCAGCGAGGGCCGGGATCACAGCACCTGGCTGTGTCCTCAAGGCCTTGCAAAAGTCTGGAGTCTGTCTGACACAGCACAAATGGATGGTGATTTCTGCTTCACCAGGGAGATACCTTTGATTGCACTTTGCAAGTTTCAGTCTTCGGCTGTTCTCAGTGAGTGAGCAGTCACTTCAGTGGGAGGACTTATTATATGGGTGTGCCAGGCCTTTCAATATACAGATTATGGAAAAAATAGTATTGGAAGCAGTAAGGTTTCAAATTTGCTGTGGGTCATGTATGGGACATACACCCTAATTCCATCTCTCCTTCCTTTTGAGTACCTGAGCAGTAAAGAGGGAAGATTCACAATGATGCAAAGCCTGGTGGCTTGCAGGGAACGTGTCAAACGCATAATGTTCATGGGGCAAGTCAGGGACTAGAGGAGTTGCACTTGTAAGGAGGTGGAACTTTCACATAGGTAAGCCAGATCTTTGCATTGAGCCAATGCATTCAGTTCAGGGTGTTGTACGTACTGGGAGTGATCCTGGGGACCAGACCCAGACTTTTGACTCACACAACTAAACAAGGGCCACCAAACAGCAGCAGAAAGGGCTTTACCTCTGGCTGTGGAGACAGTGCACAGTAGCTGTGGGATGTGTATTTGGTGTTTTGTAGGGATATTGCATAGACTGTTTGAATTTCAGTGGTCTGAATAGTCTTATTTCTAAGTATCCCGTTTCGGTTAATATTCATGAATAGGAAACATCATTTATATGAGTAGGAAACATTTACCTGAAGAAATTAGGACAGGTGATTTTCAATAGCTTGACACCAGTGTAGTCACACCACAGTACAGCTGAGAGAGTTTTAACAGCCGGCTTTAATGGTGTGCCTTAGCATTGCTGGATGTTGCATTTCTGTAGTTAAACTTAGCTTGATTATGACTGTTAAATAAATAATTTGTAAATGTCTGCTATAAATTTGGTGGAGAGGATGCTGATTTGGGCTGCGGGTTTCATTATGACTGTAAATCATACTTCATGAAGCAAACACTTTTAATAGAAGTAAATAACAAACACATTTATTGCTAGCAAGAGTAATCTTACCAAAGACTTAGAATGATGTTTGTAGTGGGAAAGTGTTGGCTGCTCCTACAGAAATAAAGGAGGTGTGTGGGGTGTACGAATGTATCTCCATCACAGTTCTTTTCAGCACCTTTCCCAATTGCTTGGTGGCTCTCTCAGCATCTTCTTGAGATGATATCTTAGCATCTTCTCAAAGCTTTGTGACTGTTAAGCCACAATTAACACAACTGTGCACTGTGCTAGAAACATGAAGCCACAATCAGGGAGGGGGGAGGATGGTGTTTGTTTTTCCAGGTTCCAGTGTAGGGACAGTGTGGTTAACGTTGCTACACTTGTTACAGGCAGTGGTGATTATGGCAGATAGATCACTTCTGCGGGTGACAAAGTCCAGAGAAGGCACCTGGGCAAGACCACCATGGTTCATACTCTGCCAGGCTGTCCACTGCTGGGATGACCACTGAGCTTGTCGGAGATGGGCACTGGGAAGTCTCCGGTCAGAGTGGGAACAGTGTGGCCACCCTCTGAAATGCCTGGGAAAGAACCAGAGCTGTCTTCCAGAGACTTTTATCAGGATGGTCCGCAGGGGCAGAAGGATCATTAATTCCCGGATGATTGGAAGAAAACCCTGAAAGAGAAGAAGGGTTGTTGCCACAACTTGCTCATGACTCAAAGCAAACTGAGCCCTGGTGCTGCTCCAAATGCTCCATGTGTGGTGCTCACCTCTGCCTCTGTGGGAATGCACATGAGCTCTGTGGGCTCTGGACCTGCGTGGTTGGATCTGCAAATTCAAACCATTGAATTCTGCTAGGTTTGCATTACATGTTAACATTAGAAATCCTCTCCTCACAATCATGCAGCCTGACCAGACATTTACTAGATTGCTTACAAGGATTATTAGAAATTTCCTGTGTACTTTATTTTTTTTAATAAGGTATTGATTTCACTATATATCTGTTCATATTTGGAATGAATTGATTTATGGTGGCAGAAATTCTGTTTTGCTGCCAAAACCTAATGGGCAATAACTAATTCAGTTTTTTTCTTCCCCCCTCTTCCCCCCATTTTTTAAACAATTATTTCTTTTTCAAAAATAAACTGGGTACTCCAGAGTTTGATTCCTTTACATTGCCTGACATTTTAAATGGGTTGAGGAAGTACAGGAGACTGAAGCAAATGTGAGCATCCCAGAGATGCTGTGCTAGAGTGACACATATGTTGCTTGTCTCCTCACAGCTCTGCATGTTCTGTCGGTCAGACCCATGCTGCCACCTCAGGCACTCTCTGTGTATCAGGGTAAAATGGCTCAGTTCTACTCTTTTTCTGCCAAAACTCCTCTCTGGGCTAGAGGTTTTAGGGCTATTTTAAATTAAACAATCTCTTTTGTCGGGTGTACAACATCCAGAACTTGATTTGAATCTCTTGTGTCATTTGTGTAAATGCTTTGTATAATGGTTTTGATTACTCTCTAATAAATAGATGGATGTTTTAAAAGATAGATGTTGGTGTTTTGAATTTAAGTTTCACATAGAACATTATAAAATCGGAGACTTTAACTTTACACCCTATTTTGCATTTCTTAACCCCATCATGTCCTCTGCCTATCCCCTTTTTCAGGTGGTCATTAATAAACATTTTAGTTTTCAGATGCCTGAATTACTTTGGAAATGAGCAATCTGTGTGGAGAACGGGCAAACAGTTTAAAGCTTATGTACATGCTCCAATGCTGTATTTTTGTGTTTTGGTTTTAAAGAGCTGCCCTAAGAGCTGTAAACATGATTACATAATATAAATAATATCTTTTGATTGAATGGCCAGAAATTAATCATTCTGCAGGGTGGCTGTGTGGTGTCTTCAACCCATACAATGTCTTTGTCCTAGAATCAAAAGGAACAAATGGGAAAATATTATAAATACCTGTCAAAATATTTTAAAGTCAAAATATTTTAAAGATGTTACATTAACAGGTCAGAAGGAAGCTTTAAGAACTCTGTGGTTTATTTCACTGTCCATGAGCATTTGTGGTGTCCTGTTGGCACTATTGCTAGACATGTTTGATTGCTAGTCTCAGTGCTTTAATTTCACTTTTGATGTGAACCTGAGTGTGAAGTGCCACAGACTCAGTCAGCTCTCAGATCAGCATTTGGTATAAAAAAAGTAAAATTCTTGCTGCTTTTGGTGTGATAAATGATGCCACATTTAATTGGTATATATACTGTTTAACAGATACGTGTTAGCCCTTCTGCCTTAAATAGAAAGTTCTCATCTTAAGTTTAGATCTATTTAAAGGTTATATTGAAGTGTTTGTTTGGTTCGCTCTATATGAAAGTCATTCCTTCCAGAATAGGTCAGAAATGTCTTAAGAAATAAGAATAATTTTGTCCTAATAATAACTGAGTATCTCAAACGCCAAATTCTTCGCTCCCTGAAAGTTTAAAGAAAACAGTGGAATGTGCAAATATGGAAGAAACCTAATATATTTGAAATGTAGCCTTTAGAGGGGAAGAGGAGATGTGAAGAGGGCAAACCCTGGGTTGGCAGTACCTGTCTCTGTCTAGGGCAGCCCAGACAGCTCCATCCCTCCATTCACCCTCCCACACTGGAACATCCTTGGGGAAAGAGTCATGGGTAATAAAGTTTAAATAAGAACCCCTGATGCTGAAAAAGAATAAACTGACAGTTTTGAATGGTGTCCTCTGTGTGGTGAAATGGCCCCTGCAGGGTGTGGGGGCTGGTGCTACCCTGGGAGCTGTCAGACCTGCAGCTCCCTCTCTCCTCTCCAAAGTGGGGAAGCCTTTGCTTAATGCAAACCTGAGCTGTGTCCTTGGGCAGAGATGCTGTTCTAAAACATTGTTTGACTTTCTCTTTAAGAATAGTGGCCCCAAACTCCTGGCATAAAAGAGAAATTTGGTCCAATTATTATTTTTTTGTTTGTTCTGTTCTTCAGTGAGGAATTCTATAAACTTTTAAGAGGAGTGAAATGAAAATAAAAATTTAAAAACTTATGTAAAAAAAAACCAACAACCTGGAACCAGCCTGAAATTACTAAAAATTGACATTCTGAGGTCTTTGCACTTTCCCTTCCTGGTTTCCCAGCAGTCCTTCTTGGAGAACTCTCTTTGTCATGGAAGCAGGAAAATACAGTTTTGTTCATGTCACAAGTTAGATTCTTTTTTTGTGTGTTATTAACAGGTTTGGCAAACATCGCAAAGATGACAAGAGTGAGAAAACTGGTAAAATAAAAGTGCAGGAAGCTCTTACTTCAGAAGAGGAGAGAATACGAATGAAGCAAGAACAGGAGAGGTAGACTTCAGTATTTGCTTAAACCTTGATAGAGAGAGTTTGTTTTTTAAATTAAATAACTGAAGTTCAATTTTCACTGATGAAATTTTCCACATGTTGATATGTTTATATACTTTAAGTAACAAGACAAAGCTGGATTTATTTTGGACATTAGTATGAACAGCTCCTTTGGCTGTGTTAAGCATCTTTTATAGATGTAGAGCTCCCTTTCTTATTGAGGAGACTGAAGTAATAAAATGAAATGCTTTCTCTATATATTCTATAACTGATTTTATTGACATTTTCAGAAAACATATATTTATATAGAATGAAGTATGTTTTGTATTTTTCTTCAGAGTTTTGCATATCTAGATTTTTCATGGATAAATTTAGGAGAAACATAAAAATTATGCTTACCAGTATATTTGTCACTGGAGTTCAGTCTATTTATGTGCCATGCAGTCTGTTTATGGAATGATATATATATATTAAACTGCTAATTGTAAAAATGAGTGGTGAGCACCTCTATTTTTCCTTGTCAGCTTCCCTTAACATAAAAAAACTATATAATATGTATGTCATATGCTCTTCTCAATATTTCCAGTCTACTTTTCATCCTATCCCTTGTAGTCCTAGATATGTGGGGCCTAGACTCTGGTGTCTCTCAGATCAGTTTAGTCAAAATCTTGAAAAGCGTAGGCTATCAGTTAACTTATGCTGGGAGATGTGATTGAGAGACATCCTCTTTGAGTAGACATCACTTCAGTAAGGAGACAAACTTTACAAAGTTTGATTGCTGAATGGTAAATAGATTCACACACATTTAGCAGTGAAAGTGAACGATGCATTAGAATTATTTATCTAAAAATCATGCTATAGCTCACCATAAATTTAGGATTGATGCAGAAACTCTGGAGGGAAAGTTTCTTATCCTTGTAGAGGAGATATCATTATCATAAGGATAATTTGTCATAATGATCTCTGTAATTACCATCTCTATGCACCTTGGTCTTCTGCAAATAAGAACAAAAATTCAGGAATGGTGGCTTCATCATTAACAGCTCAATAGAGAATATTAGAGCCACTGTAACTCTTGTGTAGACTCCTCAGTTAAACCTAAAATGGTTTGCTTTCAGTTCTTTTAGGGTTGAGTGATTTAAAGTAAAGACAGGGTGGGAGTGTGTGTTTATTGGTTTAACTTGTTAAACTCTAGAAACTTTATCATTTGTGACCATCTGTTTAGATTACATCATGGGAATTTTTTTACTCTTTAGCAGATATACTATCATAAATTGATGTAAAAACTTATTTTTGTCTTTGTCCATCCATTCTGATTGTAGAAGGTGGCTGGATTACAGTGCCTGGATGTTTTCTGCTAGTCTAATTGGTTTTTATTTTTTCTTTTTTAACAAAAGTGAGGCAGGGTCATTAAATTTGTTTCTGTTTATAAAAGTGAAGTGCTTGCAGATTAAATGGTAAAGAGGAAGGCTGGAATTGAAGGAAAGAAATAATCAGGGTGTCCGTACAGCCAGCTTCCCTTCTCATGGATCAAGCAGCCACAGAACTCATGCTGGGGCTGCAGAGCCATGGAAAGCTGCCTCGGTTGCCCTGCCCAGCTCAGGGCAGGGGATGGTTGGCCAGACAAGCACCACACTGTGCCCTGGCTTCACACACTGCTGAGCCCCAGGTGCCCTTAGGGTTTCTTAGTAACTTTAGGTTCCCAGAAAATCAGCCGTATGCATTTATAAAAAGAAGAAAGCCTTGACGCCTGAGTTAGTAACGTTTTCTCTCTCTTCATTCTCTCTCTGTGTCTCTCTGTGTCTCTCTGTCTCTCTCAGTAAGAATGGTCAGAGTATAGACTGTCCATGTGATGATGTAAGAGAGGTTGCAATAGTCACGCTGGGTACCAAGGTAGAATTATGAAATTATTTGTATAGCCCCCAATGCATGGAGCAAATCCTAATCCCTGTCCATCAAGTTATGCTAACCAATTTGAATCTTTCCTGGAATCTCACTCCTCATGTGTCATAAAAACAATTTTATATGTTCACTGAAACTGCAGAAAATGCATGTGCCAGAACTTCATAACAGCTTGATGTTATAGTAACGTGGGTCTTTATCCTCCCATTATTCTCTTTCCCTGTGTATTTGCTTTCCTTTGTGTTATGTCTATCAGAGAATGCAACTTCTTTGGGGTAGTCGCATGTACAACTAATAAAAGATAATAAAATAGCAACCGAATGTGTGAGGTGCTTCCTTATGTTTCTAAAAAACTCAGATGTTGATTTGGTCCATAGAGACTAAATGTTTTTGCAGTTAGATTGCAGAGTTTCCTTTTGATCCTGTAAAATAATGATGTTAGATACATGCTGTTAATGAAGAGTACTCTTGCAAATTAACTGAACAATCCCTCAAAATGTTTACTAGGAGACACAGTAAAATATTACTGTCAGTGTTGGCTCATAATGGCTGCTATTTTAACTTTTTTTTCTGTGGGTTTTTGTCTTCTCAATTTTTTTAGCAGTGCAATTCACTTGTTCTATTTTATTTGGTATTTGATACTATATACCTCTAAAATGATGCAATGCTTTGGGGAAATATGTTGAATTTAATGAATTTACTATGTATGAGAGGCTAGGAGCAAAAATCCTTAAGGGGGTCAGAGAACAAGTGAACAGCCCATTAAAAAAATCAATCATGCCCACAATTTTATGGAATTATTAATTTTAATAGTATTGTGCTTACAATAGTATTTTCTTTAAAACCGATCATTCATTTGGATTATGAGACAAATAAGAAAATTAATGCGTTTCAGTTTACCATGATGAAATTAATAAAATGGCCTTTCATAAATATATTATTAATAATAATTTCTTGAATCTGTGATTCTTTGATTAAGGAGTGTATCTCTTAAGCTGTGTATCTCTTAAGGTACATCCTGTATATGTTGGATTTATATGTACATGGTGCGTGTTTACTGACAATCTTAAAGTAACTTTGAACAAAAAAGGAAGTTATCTAGTTGAAAATACAGCCAGCTTTCAATGACAAGGAATACTGGAACAATTAGGGGTGTACTTGATGAGACCACCCACTAGTCTTACCAAAAATTCTGTAAAATACTTGTTCTTTGTAAATCCTCCAAATGTTGGAACAACAGTTCATCCAAGGCCATAGAACATTGCCCCATGTCACTATGCTTTAACACTGGTTTACTGCACAAATACAAGTCTGCTTGCATTATCCTTGAGTATCTGCCAGGCACTGATCTTAAAATCTGGCTGGGCTCTGCTGTGCTGTTAGAAAGGGTTCTCCCCAACAGTGGCACCAGTCAAAAATTCAAGGCAAGACTGGGCAATAGGCTTTCTGACTGTGGCCTTGAGTCCCCTAAGAAAGAGTCTGTACTGCAGTCTTGAGGAAACTGAATAAGAACCAGGTTCAGTTAGCTCTGGGCCTGTGCCAGATCACAGCTGTTTTACATATATGCTAATTTGGAGCCCCTTGTTGCTGTGTGGTCATCTTGTCTGTCTATCACTGGACTGCTCAAACTTGGTACCACTGAGATACTACATTCACATGGATGGGCTGAGAGAACAGCCCTGGGTCTTTGTGGTTTTGTTACAGAAGGTCTTTTATCAACTCTAGAGTGTCCTGATTGTTTGCACATCTTCCTAAGATCTCTTGGATTTGGAGACTGGAGATGTGTAGAATATCTTGAGCTTTTAGAGATGCTTCCAAATGCTTATAGTTTTACACAGGCATTGCAAAGTTGGATAGACTTAAAAGGAGATTTTGAAAATTTGTCAGTGACCAAGAGGAATCAGTTCATATGGATGGTCACCTTGTGCTGTGCTGCTGCATCTAAACCTCTGGAAGCCCACAGACCTTTCCAGTCTAGAAACCCTCTGCATTTGATCTTTGAGGGCCTCCCAGAATAGGTTTGCTCAATATTTACCCAGTGAGTCCACTGATATCCTGCAACCTGATTGCCCTGAAATGTTTTCTGAATTCTTCAAGGCCCTTTAGTGTAGTCTCTTTCTTAGGAGATATGAAGACAGAATTGGTCAAAAAACCTACTGCTTTTGTCTTCTGGTTGTTATTGGTCGTCTTTGCTGGAGAGAGGCGTCCCTCCAAACAGCAGGTTCTGATACCTTTGTTTCTCCCTCTTCCACATCCTTGCATTTTTACTTCCATTTCATTTTTTGTTGCTTTGGGCTTCTTCTTCTTCTTTTTTTTTTTTCATTCTTTTTCTGTCCATTTCAACTTTGTGTTCATTACAAAATATATTGTCAGCAAATCCAAAACCTTTGCCTGTGGTCTTCCCTTCTTTAGCACAGGCATGTGAGTTCTTGGCACACATGGCAAGGCCATATGTGCTGGCGATCTTCAGCCTTGGACTGACATACTTTAGCAAAGAAAGTTCTCCCTGACCTGAACAACTTTATTCTTTGTACCCGAGTAGTAGATAACAGAGGAATGAACTAAACGTACCTCTTTGTGAAGCTTTTAAGAAATTCATCTGAATCCAGCATGCTTCACTGCTGGATAATGCTTAAAAGATGAAAGTTGCAATTCTCATGTAATCTCATGATTCAGAGTTCGTGATCCATCTCTGGGCAAACAGTGTTTATGCTGTAATCCGCCTCTAGAGGCACTTCTCCTCTTGGAAGCAAAGTCTAGAGGATATTTTCTCTGTTTGGTTAATACACTGATTTAAGAGCTTTACTAATGTTCTATAAATCTCTGTGTTACCATAAAAGTGTTTTAATCTTAGTATTGTATTCGTCCTCAACTTCCACTGAAATGGATGCAAAATCAAGTGCTTAGTTAAACACCTGTGTTGGGAGGATCAGTCTTGAGGAGATAAGGAGAAACCTTTTGGGAGAGAATTAAAGTGTTGTGCTGGTGGAAGTGCTGTGACAGAGGCTTCGGAGATGCTGGGAGGGCGATAGAGCGGTCAGATGGGGACCTGTGGAGCCGGGGGCTCGCTCTGCTCTGTCGCAGCAGCTGGACAATCGCAGCCTGTGCTGCGCTTGCGATGCCGCGCTGGCTACGTGCATGGGAATAGCTCCCGTCTGGACCAGAAGCCTCCTGCTGTGCTGGTTTCCCCCCTTTCTGATTCGGAAAACATGACCTTTTTTTTCGTCTGGGTTACAAAGGGAGCTACATGTACACGATTCTGCCGTCGCTGTGCCCCACGTGCCGCCAGTTCCCGGCCCGGGAGGTGCCTGGGGAGCGGCGGGGCCGGGAGGGGGAGCTGCGCGCCNAGCTCAGTCAATAGCCTGACAGCACTTTTTTTGTGCGGATGTAAACAAGGCTGCGAGTAGAGTGGGTGTCGTTCGCGCATTATTTGCCCTAAATTTAGAGGGAAACATTCTGCCTGTTCATTAATAGTTAAAATAAGTCGGATTTTTTTCCCCCGAAGGATTCAGTTATTCCATAAAATGCTTCCTGTATTATATTTTCCTAAGGGTATATGGGTCTTTATCTCTAACATGTAATAAACTTCTCTTCATCCTTCTCTAGTACCATTAAAGCCACAAGCCTTTTGTTGTAAAAGTATACTAATGAATAGAAATGTTACAACAAGAACAGAAGTCTTGTGTTTTCCCTTCATCATGCATCATCCATTTTAATTAGACGAAAGGGTGGTGAGTACTGTGACAAGAGTCTGGAATTAAAATCATTAATTGATGTCAAGCTGACGAGAGACTGCTAACATGAATTTACTGACAGCAGGAAAGAAATTAACCTTATTACTTTATTTAGTACATTGAGACTATTTATTATACTTTCCTATGTAAGTTCAATGTGTTCTGTTAGTGATGATAGAGAAAGACAAATAATTAATAAAACCTACGTAGAGTTTTATTACCTCCTATCAGTGACATTGGGATGAAAACCACATCAGTAATTTACCAAAAACAAACCCACCACATCCTTCTGATCAATGTAACTCATCAAAACTGTTGCAGCAATATTTTTGATATTTTAGATGAGTATAACAGGCTATGCTCTCTAGCCAAGTAGAATTGCAAAAGTGATTTGATTTAAAACCGTGCCTTAGTTTCTTAATGTCAGTGTTGCAAAAAATGAAACATATTTTCTGCAGCAATGACATTGATTGGAATAACTGTCTGGTTTGATCATCATTGGAAGGTCAGCCTAACAAAGATGAGTTTTAATGTTAAGCATCTTTATTCTTTAGATGAAAGAGTACAGCAGTGTCTTACAGAATGACAGCAGCATCCTATAGATAATTTGTGACCCAAAGGTCATAATAAAAGAATAGAGGGAAGGTCATCCTGTAGTAAAGGCCATCTGGAACTGTTAAAGTATCAGATGGAGTAGGGGGCTGAACAGCAGGACACTCTTGGTGTCTTTCCAGATTTCCCAGAGAGACCATAATATTTTTATTGGAAAACCCCAACTTTTTTCCCCCTTAAGCAAAATATTTTCATCGAGCAGTTTCATCTTACTTTAAGGAAAAAAGACAACATACTGTGATAAGGAAAGGATTTTTGTTTCTTACGATGTCTAAGAGTTATCTGTGTTTTTGAAATAACTCAAAGATTCAGCTTTACTTTTGCTGCTGCTGTATTTTGATGCCACTTAACAGCATTCAGAAAAACTGTTCCCTCTAAAACCATTATTACTGCAAACATTCAGAATATAAGTAATTTGTAAAGTTTTCTGTTACAACTTTCACCCTCTTCCTATCCCATAACAGAGGAGAGGAAAAATTCCTCAGTGATCAGAAAATCAGAGCAATATGTTTCTCATTCTCACTTATTTTGTGATGGGGTCTGCTTGTCTCAGTTTCATGAAGATCTGTAGCATTGTTTTTGGCATTGGTTTTTTACATAATGGATAAGGGTGCAGGATATGAAAAAAAAAATCAATGGCAGTAATTTTTGGAAGAGAACACAGAAGTGAAGCATGCGAATACTGAGCTTTGGAAAAACATTTCAGGCCAGTTCCACTTCCTAAAAATACTGACTTTGGGAGCTATGTAAATTGAAGCCTTTGTAGAATAATAGTTACTGGAGTAGCTTTTCAAACAAAACACCATGTATTCTCTAGCTACATATTGTAATTATAGAGATTTTAAGACGTCATGCTAAAAGCATATTTTCTCTATTATTTTTCTGTAGTGACTCAACACATTGCACTGGGCAAGATCTAGCCAAGTCCCTTGCAATATATTGAAAAAACATAATTTAAGTGGTCTTTATAATATTCTGTATTATAAATTAGTTTAAGGTGTCTTGTAAATCATGTAAATTCAGTACTCTCTTAGACATATCAGTTCAAAGTAAGAGCACTAAAATGTTTCACTTTAGAATGCCAAGAACTTTAAGCTAAGCAGCAGCATGTCCTCCGATGTCATATGAATTTTCCTTTAGTGGCAGGGTTACTGTGGCAAAGACTTATTTGAGAATTAAAATAGCTGTACCATAGTTACTAACTTACTGAACTTATTCTTGCTGAATTGAACAGAACTCAAAACCTATCAGGTTTTCCACACTGCACTACAGGACTCTGTTTGACAGTAAAGCAAGGCACTAGTCCTACTCCCTTTTCTAATTCTTAAATGTAGCAGCAAGTATTTGACTAGCCATAAAGACACCTCATGATGCATTCGTAACAGGCAGATCCATCCTCCCTCCACACCACAGCTGCAAACTTTATTTTGCAACCAGTTACCAGAAGAAACTTTTTATGAGTTATGGGACAGCTGGCTCTGTTTGTGGCCACGTGAGAGGTTTGTGGTCTCAGTACTGTGACCCAGTAAGGCTTTAGAAGTGAATCCTCGAGGTATTGTAGGTGTGAATTTGAGGGTTCTGAGCTAAGATATTGACTTATAGGCTATATTCTTTATTGGTTTGGGGTTTTTTTTCTTTTCCTTTTCTTTCATCTTCAGTGCATGAGATTCACATAATCCTTGCTTTGTTGTGAGGTTTTTTTTGTCACTTCATACTGTTTCATTTTCCATCTTCCAGATTAGTCTATTTTATATGTAGTACAGTACTCTAGAAACACAGAACAATGGACCTGAAATAGAGCTAGCAGCAGAATTTTGTGCCCACTTCTGTTACTAGACTTCAGCTAGAGGAGCATGGCTGGTGCATAGGCTCAACTCAACCAATAGATAAGAGTATTGTAGCTCGACCTCCATTTGCTGCCTGCAGTATCTGGGAATGACTGATTTGATTCGTGGTATGATGTATGGTACCGTTTGAAATGTGGTTTGCCTATGTCATTTGCTTCTTGCACACACAGGAACAGCTGCTCCTTACACATCTAACTGCAGAATTCAGATGTTACCCACCAGTGCTGCTTTCTGAAATTGTTCTCCAGTTGGGGAAAAAAAAATGTATGGGAAGAAATGGTCCAAGCAAGTCTGCATGAAGGAGGAAACCAGAGGCCTTAAAGTGAGGAGTGAGGAAAGCAGGAGCTTGTGTTTCAGCAATGTCGTGTTTCAGCAACAGTTGAATATCATGATCTCTTCCTTTCTACTTCAGTCCAGCAGAAGAGCTAAATCGAAGATTAGAGCTAAGATAATCTAATGATGAGGGACCTGTTGTCATAGGTGTAAATATCAGCCTTTCTGGCCAGTTTTGTTATGCAAAAGAAAAACTAATTTCCATTTTACTTTCAGACAGCAATGATGTTCTTTGATGCAACATGGTTCCCAGCAGGGTAGCAGTCTCATTTGCTCATTTGGGTGATCCTCCACTGCTGGGGTCACTGATCCTTGGATCAGACATGAAAATAAGGAGAGAAAATTTCAGTCGAGGTAGTGTTTGTTTTGGAGACAGGGGGACCTATGCTGCCTGTATACCTGCAACATTCTCCTTTGCTTGAAACATATTCTTTAAAAAAAGCACAGCAGGCAAACCCTCGACCCTAAAATGTGGCAGACTGTTAACTGCAAAGTAGGCTGAAAGCTCCATTGAAGCGTAAGTAAGATCATTTGCAGATTTTTTAACCCAAAGTAAGCAAGGATTTTCACTTGTTTACTGCAACATCCAAGAAAGCAGGTTTGAGATACTGACAAACCTGCTGACACTGACTGTCTTCACTTCATAAAGACAAAGGGTGAATCAAGAAGGTCAGGTGATAAGGAAGGATGGGGGTGAAATATATGAGAGATTCCACAAGGTTAGAGGAAATAATTTTAATGTCTCCTTTAGTTTCATCAATGTCACTTGATTTCAAATTGGTGTTTGCACTTCACCTGCTCATATGCATAATATTTACTTTCTCTCCTGCATTTTTTCATTTCTTTACGTCTTCATTTGTATTTTGCTGCCTTCTTTAATAGCCTTCTTTAATATAACTCCTTATAAAAATGAGCATAATGTTCTCTCCTTAATATATTAGGGCACTTAAAGTAATCACCTTATCACCTTTATCCTTCACCTTTTTTTCTTTTTTAACTGCAGCCCTCCTGGGTTGTAGCTCATTAAACGTTTTTGAAATTCTCATGTATCTCTTCTGATTTGAGGAGGGGGGATCTTCAGAGAGACAGTAAGTACTATCACATATTCTAATTGGCAGATAGGCTGTGATTGTTGAAGGAGAAAGAAAATTAAGACTGTCTGATTATGTAGATACATTTCTTTAATTTAGAGATGATGGGCAGCCTTTTTAAATAAAAAAATGTAGTCCTTGTTATATTTCTCAGCTGTTGTAGAACCAATATGTAGGAAATATATGTATGTAAGATTTCTGTGTAGGTGCAGAATTATAGATCTTTAAGAGAGACCATGCTGCTTTTTCAAGGTAGCATCTGCAGGGTATGCCATTCCTGCAAGATGTTTGTTTCATCCTGTTTTTTATTTTTTGGTGTTTTTTTTTTTTTCCCCTTAGTTTACAATAAACTCTACAGCTTCTTATGGCAGTCGTTTCCACTGCCTTTTGTTTAGGAACTTGCCCTGCTCACTGTATCTTAACTCAATTATTTTTGCTTCAGTTAAATACCTAACACATTATTCTTTTCCTCTGGTGTTTGCAGACTGCTGTTATGTCCCCACTCTGTCTTTTGCTTCCCCAAACAGCTTGATGTTACTGACTCATATATGTTACCCAGTAGAACTTCCAGATCCATTCTTGAAAAAGCAACTCAGATTTTTTTCTCTACTTTTGATTGTTTATTTATTTGAACTACGCAAATTACCTTCTAGTTGCTGTTATTTAAGTTAATTCTATTTTTGTAGTCTACTCTGTATTTCAAAAACATCTGAAATCTTAATCATTTCCTCCAAAGTTCCTTCATTTGGGATTTCTGCAGATTCAATAGTGTCCTAAATTAATAATGAAAAACCCTGAGTAAATTCAGAGTGATCCACATAGAAAATATCTCAGTCTGTCCATTCTGGTGACTGTGAATCTATTCTCTAGATACTCTGTAGGAACAGCCTTGTTCAACCTATTGCATCCATCCCATAGCTGTTTTTCTTAGCCTGGGACTGTTTCTGCTCTGTTCACAAGGCATTTCCCGTGTTTTAGAAGGGAATCTGACTGACTTCACCACATCTGTTCTTGATAACTCTATGGTGGCTACTGCTTGTCCCATTATCTCCTCTGTGCTTACCAGTAGTTTACTTAAGAAGGGATTGAAGTTAAACTCATGAGTCTTTAATTCTCCTCCTTCTCTGAGGTATGTTTGACTTTTCCTAGTTTTTTAGTATTTTAGCTGTCCTCAACAAGTTCTTCTAGTTGCTAAAAAAGTCTGTGGCTGCCTCAGACAGTTGTGTGCGTCAGGTGAACTTCAACTACCTTTAACCAGTTTCTAGCTACTTTTTTATAAAAAGTAAAATATTTCAAAAATATTGAAAATGTTTTTGTTATTGGTGGTAGTCAATTATGCTGGTCATCCGCTTGCAGTCAACCATTTCAGTGAAGACAGATGCAAGGGGAAAAACCATTAAGCCTCAGGTCTCCTCAGCATCATCTGTCAATATCCTTCCCTCACTGCCACGCAGGGGAGCAACCTTTTCTTTGCTCTTCCTTTTACTGCTAATGCAATTACTCAATGATTTATTGTCATCTTTAAAGCTCCCTGCTACTTTTATTTCACATTATGCCTTGGCCTTTCTGATTTTGTCCCTGTATGCTTGTGCAAACTGACTACATTTTGCATGTGTTTCCTCTGTGTCTGAGGTCAGAGGATGGTCATATTTCAGTCAACTGGCCACACATGTATATCTATAGCAGATAAGGCATAACTCTTAATATTTTTCTTTTAATGACTTGAAAAAGTTGGGTCTCTAGCCTTTCAATTTAAAAATTATATTTACATAGCATAGTATTTTCTGACTTTTAAAAAAATGTGTTTAAGTTTTGAATGAAATGGGGGGAAATGAGGAAGAGGAGGTGTCTTTCTTATTTTCAAGCTGTGGCTGTTGGTGGCCAGGATTATCCATTGTGCACAGTGATCCTTCAGAATGATTTTCCCAGGAAAGCAGATGGCTCTGCTGAGGGGTGGTTATAACTGTGATAACTGACTAGCTGTAATCATGGCAAGAAAAGCTAAGTGTCATATGCCGGTTCAGAGTGAAATCACAATAATGCCTATAATCAAGGTACTCTCATTAGAAGGGCAGTTGTCAAAAAAATTCTGCTTGGCTTCAGACAAAGGTCAAAGAAAAATACAGGAGAGGACAAACTCCCATATTGACTTGATTGCCAAAAATTAGAAAAAGGGCCATTAAAGCCCTGAAGGCAGTTGAGAAGGTTGGGGGAGGAACAGTGAGACCTGGTGTGCTGTGCCTGCAAGGTATTTTTCACTAGCAAAGAAGGAGGGGACAGATTTGACAAGATCTGGCTGCTGGCCAATGCACTTTCTGACCTCTTTATTAGAAACGATATCTGGCAAAAATTGGACTGAATGTGTTCATCCCGCTGGACTAACTGGAACAAGCTGACTGGCTTTATAAACGTGTTGTTGTTTTTCTCTGTTTCCAATCCATCATCCCAGCGCATGCCAGTCTGATGGTAGAAGAACTGAGAACTGGCAGCCGTGAATGGCTTGTCATTAAGCTTCTGTCCCTACACAATGCTGTTTCTATCCTTAATAAACATTGTCAGCCATCTCACATATGTGGAACTGCGAGCGTTCAATACTGATTTTGTAAATGAGTGAGTCTCGGTGGAAGAGACGAGGGTGTGGATTATCACTTGGGCAATAGCTGAATCCTGGCAGCAGCAGGAGGATTAATTGAATTGACCAAGCAATTGCACACCAGAAACAGCAGCCAACTTTTTTTCTGCTCTTAGGGGAGGACGTTGCTGCCATTGCAATGGCAAATGGAATGTACTAGCCATGAATATCCTTCCCATGCTATGTTTATCAATTAAGATAAGTAATGATTTTTTTGCAAGGACCTAAATCACTAATATGAAAAAATCCAAACAAAGGAGACTGAAGGTCCCAGGGCATTTGGGATATATTTATATTTTACTCCTAACTTTAGATGAAATTAGGGTTGATTTCTTTTGACAGCTTTGCTTATTCACTTTTACCAGCAACAGCTCATCCAGCTCCACGGATTTGACTTTTCTGTTGCTGAAAAAAGTTATAGTTCAGAGAACTGCAGTAAACATTTAGCTCAGGGTGGAATTGAATCCCAAATTAATACAGTTACTTAGTACCCACATATGAGTTACATGGCTAAATGCCCTTTGTGATCAAGGAAGAGCTATTCATCACAGTTGGTAGAGCCTGGAGAAGGGTATGGCTTCACCTTAAAATGTCCACATTACAGATGTTTGACTGAACTGTGTGCTGGACCATGCAGCAGCTGCCTGATGTGACTGAATCTTGACCAGCTCTCCTGGGAGTTCAAAACATATCTTGATACCTAAATTTAGGTGTCTAAAGGTAGTTGCCTTCTTCTGAAAGCTGAATATCACTCACAGTTTATAAGAAGGGAACGAGGTAGCTGCTGTTTCCTGGGGACAGCCATGCAAAAGCTTTTGCCTTCTTTTTGCGACCACCATTTCATGTGCATAGGAATTGCTGTACAATGGGTATGTCTATCATTACTGGATTAGCTTGCAATGAAAAGCTCTTCTAACAATTATAGGAAGCTCTGCAGCTAACAATATTGTCATTTGAGGCAGTTATCATTAGCTTTTGAATTGAATGGCACACAAATGCATGAGGATAGTTTATACTGAACATTATAATTTGAGTCTCAAAAGTATGACAGTGTGTTGTTGACATTTTCAGTGTTAACACTTCAGCAGGAAAGGTTTAGAAACTTCTTGGGATAGCTTTTGTATTTTTAAAAGTTCAGTCTAAATACTGAAAAATTGATTAGCAGTTTCTGCAAAAACTCTTTGACGATAAAAAGAGTTATGTGAATGTTAAGCATTAGCATTATTATTATTGTTATCAAACCACCACAAAATCCTTAGGATGGCCATAAATGCTCAAAAATAGCTGATTTGAAATCTCAGACATATGCATTTTTGTTGTGCCATGTCAAGAAGGAATACAATTCAGTGAAGACAGCTTAATACACTTATCCACATTATGAAACCAAAGCACTGTGGTCAAACACTTCTCCAGATACTGGATTTCATTAGCAGGGGTGTTGCTGATTAGGGCTGAAGTACAGAGCGAATTCTAGGTTCTCATCTGTGCTGCCCAGTGTGTTTACATAACCATTTTAATTTTCCCCACAACAGTCTGCACTGGCATTTCCCATATACATACTTGATGTGGTATGTGCTAACAAATGATTTAGGGCGCATCAAGCATATACACACATGAGCACACAGAGGGGCCAACATAAAATATAGCATCACATTAAGTTCAAGTCCTTATATAAAAATATATTCACAGTTAAAATCTATTATAATTCAAAAGAGATAGTGCAGTATTCAGCTGAGAGCTCTTATTCTTTTCAAGAATATGCCTACATATATTTCCCTAGTCGTTTGGTTCCTTCAAGCTGAAAGACATAATGTTTAAATGTGGTATGTCCTTGAAAAGGCAAACCCAAACATATTTTAAACAATGTTCAAAAATCAGTTAAGCAATTGAAATACCTATACTTTTGTCATGTGAAAGTGGTAGCATTTTCACACTGGCTTAAATGCAAAGCACAAAAGAATACTTAAGACAAAAATATCTGAACATTTTGGGTTTCAATTTAGTCTGACACCTTATACCTTTAATTTTAGTGTTATCCTTTGTTAAATGTTATTGCAAACAGTTACTGGATACTTTGTTTATAATTAACAGGAAGATTAATGTGTTTAGACTCTGATTTTTAATACTATGTATGTGTATTAATAAATTGTATTAGCAATTGTAGAAAATACTCTAAAAATTTTCCTGGTGGATGTGAACATAATTACTTGTGTAACACTTCTTCAATCAGTTCTTTCCCACTTGAATGGGAATAGCTATCCCTCATGGAGCATGGGAAAACCTGAATGCTCTGTCCTCAAATGGCTCAGCATCCAAACTGTTAAAGAGCCAATAAGCAGATGCAGGAGAAAAGGTGGTTCACATGAAACAGGGAACACTCACGTCTGCACCTGTGGGGAGTGATGTGATCTTCATGGTCAAAAGTCATAGAAGGTCACTGCCCTCTCCCATAACAGTTTGTGTAACAAAGGCAGATATCACCTGTAACCACCAGGTAATTCTGTTTTATAAGCACTTCAGGTAACAATGTTTTCTTCTGGTTGAATTACTCTATGCCACATTATTGTTATACTGTCTGATTTCATGCACTGAAATTTTGGTTATCTAAAGTACATGGATTTGTTTCCTTCAAATTGGTCTCAGACAGTGTTCCCATATGTGATGATAAATTATCCATTTAAAGGAAAACTAAAGCTATCATTGTCTAAGAAATTTCTGATTTCCTTTGCTTCTCCCATTCAGAGGACAAATATCAGTAGATAAATACATTTCTTCACAGGGTAATTAATACTGGACTACAAATTGGGAGGTACAGTGAGAGGAATCAACATGCACAGGTGATTTTCAGACCTGCTTTTCCTCCTACACAGGAGGAAAAGCATACCTCCTCATACCTTCCAAATGATTAAGGCTGTAACACTTCTGAATTAACAGCTTTGGGGTATTGGAGAATGGTAAAATATATGTTTTTATTTTAAAATAGACCTGCAGAAACCCTGTTTAAGTTTGAAATTAGTTTTGCATTTAAATTTGAGTCCTTCTCCAGTGTAAATTAAACAAAAACCAATTAGAATCTAATGTTGCTGAAATTGTAGAGAAAAATTCTCTCAGCTGACTAGTTATAGTTTTATAGTTTAGTCTATAGTGTTAGAGTTTTCACTTCCATTTTTCCCTATTAAAATAAAAAGCAACTAATAAAGAAAATAATTGTAATATTTGCAATATTAAAAAGTTATGTTAGTTTAAAATGAACTTTTTTTTTTCTTTTCACTGTGTGAACATGGGGCATGTAAATGGATCATGGTACCATCAGTGTAGGTGGCTCTGTCTGTTGAAGGTAATTCAGTCAATCGGTTGTTTCCCAAATCACTATCTATGGTCAATACTTTCAGGATTTATGGGGGAAAGCATGTCTGTGTATCCATGGCATCCCTGTATTCACTTATTTTTTATGGTGATCTTTGTTAGTGTAAAGGAACAGTTTGCCTGGGACTCAGTCTGAGGAAGAGACATTTCTGATATTCACATACCAGCTCAGGGCTGGATTCACGTGCTTGAACACAGATGACTTGAGTTGTTTGGACTGTCACAGTCTCCGGGACTTCAGCATGACTTGGGGGAGTCCTTGCCCAGCAGCCACAAGTCCATCAGGATTACTTGGGGATATCAGGTGGCCAGAGCTGCTTATGTTTGAGCAGCTCAATCGAGGCTGGGTATCCAAGCTCCCAAGGAAGACCTAAGCAACAGCATCAAAAGTGTCTCTAGAGTGACTTCTTTGATTCTCTGACACATGGATGGTTCCTGACTCTGGAGTCCAATGCCAACAGCTCCTGGCCACTGTAAGGGGAACCTGCACACGTGGCTGCTCTGAGCTCAACCACTGCTGGCACTAGGATTTCATGCCTTTATCTGCAGTCTGAATCCCACCCTTTGTGTATCCCTTTTTGTTTTTGCAAATCTAATCATGAAGGGGCCATTTTTAAATTTCCAAGAATGTCAAAGTTACCTAACTTTAAAACTTTTCTATTTTCAGAAGAGTCAAGGCTTGCTTTCAAAAGAGACAGAGGCTTTGAATAGGCTGCTCTTGTTGAAAGTTGGCTAACAAGATGTCTCTGGAAATGGCACACAGCAGAGATGCATAGAGCTGTAGTCTGCATGGATGGATGCTGTCACACTGTAGCCATGGCTGTATTAGATGAAAAAGGAGCACATTTTACTAATGGAAGGGAGGAGACAGCTTCATTTTGCAATGATGACAGAGCATTAAACTGGTCTGGGGCGACAGTGTAAAGGGGGGGTGTGGTCAGTTCGCTATGCATATGAATCAAATTTTATAAAATACCAAAGAGGCTTCGAAGCCCAGATCAAATTTTTGTAATAGCTTTATGTGCTTTTGAAAATATGACCTCTGCTCAATTTGTGCTTGTCAGATTCCTAAATGTCATCTGTTTCTATATGTCACTTTTTATCATACAGCTAAATTAGTGCACATAGATATAAACCCTGTCCAGCATCACCTTCCATTTGTAACTTTAACAAAAGGGACATATTTTTACTTTCTGAGAAGATGCAGCCTGCTTTTGAGAGATGCCAAATTCAGTTTGTTTATATTTTTTAAAAAGCATGCACGTCTCAAAGGAATCATACAAAAATCTGCTTCTGCTGTTTACTGCATGCATGCAAACATAAATATATCCGTGTATCCTATCCCTACACAGTTTTTAAATTCTGAAAAAAGAAACTATTTTTGTAGTATTAAGCTAAGAAAGTACATTAAAATTCCTCTCTAAATATATACATTAGAACCATTAAATCTGGTAAGTTTTGATGGAGTACAATATAATATGAATGGTGTCAGGCCTGGTAATAGCACAGGCAACCTAAGAAGCATGAAACTATAGATTAACTCTGTTTACCAGCAGCTATGGCTAGTCATTATTTAGCTAATAATGAAACAAAAGACAGTGGATAATCAGACGTACTCCTTAAAGACCAATGTTGATTGTTAGCATTGTTTCAATCTAGGCTTCAATGTCCAAGGTAAACTTGAGACCTCATGGCAAACTGAAACTGGAAACCTTCACTGGTTTCCATTAAGATAGGCTACCTAAAGTGTCTGCTAACTGCTGCATTCAAATTTCTCAGGGGGACATCCATCGGTTTCAGCCTTCTTTTAATTTTTCAGAATCCAAGCGAAAACTCGAGAATTTCGAGAGAGGCAAGCTCGGGAACGCGACTATGCAGAGATCCAGGATTTTAACCGGACGTTTGGCTGTGAAGCGGATCCGATGTACGCTGGGATCGCCGCCTACGACTCTCCGAACAGCGGCACAATAACGCTGAACGCCCGACCGCAGAGCCCGAGGGAAGGGCAGACGGTGGAAGCCTTGTACGCCCAAGTGAAGAAACCACGGAATTCAAAGTCTTCACCTGTAGACAGGTAGGCACCGCACATCAATCAATACACCCTCTCAAAATCTGCCCTCGTATTGCTTTTGTCATGGGAGATGGTTGTCCACATCAGCTGGAAAGGCAGAGCTGCATCTTTATTAATGGCTTTTTAAAGCCTTTATGTAGAACAGTATTGAACTCGCTCAAATAAGCTGTTACAGAATGGGATAGGAAAGTTGTTTTCTGCAGAGCAACTACATTTCTTCTCTTTCTTCTGATGGTTTGGAATTTTGGAATCACTGTTGGATATAATTAGAATTAAATTCAAACTTTTAACGTAATCAGGTTTATTTCTCAAAGCTCTAGCAGATATGTTTGTGGAATACAACATTTCCAATCTATTTACAGCTGTTACAAAATCTCTAAAAGGTTACTGTTGTTTTAACAAAAATGGGTTAAAGCTTATGTGCATTCTAGTCCTACTGTGACCCTGAGCTTCAGTCTATCAGGTTGAGATTTTTGATTAAGTATAGACCAAGTGAGCAAATTCTAAGATTCACTCATGAGTTATTCATTGGGTTGTGGCTTATGATTTGTACTCTTCCTGCAGTTACATTATCTCAACTGTGTCTTGCTTGTTTTTATGCTGAAACTGGGCAAAATTCTGGTTTCTGTTGATGGAGTTCTGAGTTCATTTGAAAACCTGAAGCTAAAACAGGAATGTAAACTAACATAAAGTAAAAATAGTGAAAGGCAGAATTCACAGGGGGTTTTTGTGCTTTAACAGTGAAAATACGCCTGTTTTCTTGGCTTACTATGGTAAACTTGTATTTCTGCATTTTCTCAGCATTACAAAAATTAACACTAAAATCCTAGTGCAAGACGTTCACTCATTTGGAAGTTATTTATTTAGTTTATAGTAAAGCCATTCATATTGTTTTCTACCTCATTCTTTCCAGCAGAAAAACATTAAAATTTCAGTAAAATTAGCAAAGCAATGTCTTTGTGTGCAGTGTTTGAGATCTGTATAGCTTCTACATGAGCAGTGGCATTCACCTTGCATATTCTGTTTTAGGTGGTAATGGAGTCGTTTCTATTTCAGCTAAATATCTAAAACTCTTTGAAGACTGAGAGTACTGTATTTGACCCTCCACTTGATCTATTTGGGAATGTTTCTTTACATAATATTGATAAATATACATCCTCTAATATGACAAATAAGAAAATCTCAGCTGCATTGTGGAATGCGTACATTTTTACTAAAAATCGGTTGCACAGCTGCCTTTTTATTTTCTCAATCACACTGTTCCCTTGCATTGTGTAAAAGGTCTACTTTCCATAGTAAATAATTTATATATTGTGGATGTATGTATGTTATTTCAGTGAAGGAAGCAAAATAATGTTGAAAGATGACAGCATCTGTGTCCTTGGAATTTTGTATTCCTTAGCCTTATATTGGCTGGCACTGGTATACCCAGGTGCCTGACATTTCAGCACTTTTGTGCCTTTGGAAATCAAGATAGCTTGGTTGGATATGTCTGCCACGTGGTGACTCTCATGGATGTTTTTGTTAGACCAAAGGCAGTGTTTCATGCTGGAGTTGAATGGCATCAATGTCACATCAACAAAAAAAAAGTTCTTTGATACAAACCTGGCACGGCAAAATAGGAGACCTGCGTGACCCAGTTAACTCTGTGTGGTGGCTGATAAAAGAGCCAGGAGAGAGTGAGTAAAGTGGAAGATAATGGAGTACCAGGGGAATCTGATGTTAATCAGGTGGGTAGGACTGAAGAGCAGTGCAGTAGTTTTGTACATTCAGGCTGCTCCTGGAGCATGGAGGGTCCCATCTCTCACAGCTGGATCATGCTGTGACAAAAGGAAAGACCCAGCACACACAATGGGCCTGAGCAAAGGGATAAAATGCAAGTAGGGTACCAGAAATGGGGCATGAAAAACCAACCCAAGTCCTATGGTAAAGGGGGCCACATTTGACAAGAAACACCCAGAAAGAAATATTTAATTCAGATGTAAAAATATTATTATTTGCTATAAGTGTACTCTGAAATACCTGTTCAGGGGTTTGAGGCATGAAGATCTGGTATATAGGGTTTTCTTTCCTCTCTCTCCTCACATCTTTATCAACAACGAGCTGTGGAGATGGTGAATCCCCCCTGCTTCGAGGAGACCTTCTGGGGAATGTTGCAGTGATGTGCACAATCTCAGGCTCAAAATTACCTCTCCCAGAAGCTGAGTCTCTACTTTGGGCCTAGTGATGAGAGAGTGTGTCACAGAACCATATAACAAATAGTTTGGATTGGAAGGGATTTTAAAGATCACCTGGTTGGGCATGGAGGAGGTGTAACAGCTGTGAGGGAGAAGCTGTCAGTCGTCCTTGAGGTGTGTGAGGGGTGTCTGGGGGCTTGACCTTTGCAATGTTCAGTGTAAGAGCCTGGATTATGGCTGAGGTACCTTCCCAAAGGCTGCTCTGTCTTTTACAGGCTTTATCTTAGATATACTAAGAAAGCATCATCTGAGCATTTTTCTAAGAATGAGTTGTGACCGTGTGGACCTGAGGTGTTTGTTAACTCTTTTGTCTCCTTGTCTGTAGAATACCCATCTCCTCACCCCATGGGCATTGCAACCTCTTTCTTGCTATCCCTTTCCAGCAGTGAGACCTTCCTCTTTCCCTTGGCATTGCCTGTGGTGCCCCTTTTGACACCAAGCATCCAAGTGCCTCTGCTCAAGGCTCTTCTCATGGACCTCTCTTCTTTGCAGTCTGATTTATTCTGATAAAGCTACAAGAAATTTGATGAGAAATAGTTGGTTGCAGTTTTGCATCCTTAAAATATTGTGTACATGAGTGTTCACCTGTGGTGAGTGTTATTTTCAGTGTGTTTCACTTCTTCTCCCTTCCATCCTTTCCTTTCTTCTGGGTGTTTCAGGGGTTACCCGGGTAGAGACAGTTGCTTCTAGCCTTTGTGGATGGAAAGGGAAATCACTCAGTGTGTTACCCTTGTGCTGAACTGCCAGGAGCTGGTAATGGCCAGGCTGTCTCAAATCTTTAGCACGTTTGTATTAAAAGCAGCATTGTTTATATGGGAAATGTTATTTCTATTGAAGTTTGGTGCTTAGTGCCAAACAAAATTTGACATTTAAGTATGTCCAAAAGGTTATTTAAAAGTCTGTTATGAAGGAGCCTATAACAAAATGTCCCATAATAGTTTGCATACCATTGCTGAACACTTATGACAATTTTTTTGTAACTTGCAAGAGAATTACTGTGGCTGTGTGTGAGGCCTTGTCAAGGTTTGTTTTCCTTTAATATTCCCTCAACTTCTCTATTACTTTTATCAACAGATACCACCAACTGTTGTAAGTTTAACTGTATCATGGCAAATAGTGAATAGCAGAGTGGAGGACAAGTATGCAAACTGCTCATCAGTGTAGACAGATAGTACAAAATGGTAGGAAGCACATGGTTATTCCTTAAATTTTGTCTGTCCATTTCTCTAAATACAAAGTAGATCATATAATGTCAAAATACAGCAAAGGAGAAAAAGCTATTAAGTCACTCATTGGAAACATGCACAGCTAGATGTGTGTAAGTGACGATGTTTTACCGACAGTGGCTATTAAAAAAACCCAGCCTGTAAATAGTAAATGCTAATCAAATATATCCTTACAGGACTTGAAACTGGTTTAGAACTACTTTAGTGCAGATTTGTATTGCATCAGAGTTCAATCATTAATGGATTTTGGTGGGGTTTAGAGGGGAAAGTGTTGCTTGGTTGGTTGGTTTGGTTTTTCAGTGATTATATCAGTTACAGATGTAACTCTAAAAAAAGTTGTTTTCTGTTCTTCATCCTAGAGAATCAAAGCAAATAGTCTTTCTTAACAGAGGAGTTTATTGCTCAGAAGAAAGGAGGCTCTAGCAATAAATAAATAAACAAATAAATAAATAAATATGTTGGAAGAGATTGATGATCAGCCTAGCTCCATATACATGAGTTGCCCTAGTGACATCAGCTCCATCCAGTGTGCTGATAGCAAATAGGGAGAGGCTGCTAAGAAGTTTTTCACTTCTATGTTAGGCATTGATGGAGTGAAGCAGAGGTGGAATGTATAATCTATGTTTATTTTACTACTCCGGAAAGAGGTGTCTCAAGAACATAGTTCTTGAGAATAAGGCTTTCAGCTTAGCTGAAAAATGTCTCTAGTATGTTTTGCATTACACAGAAGAGAAGCTGAACAACTGATCAATACTGCTTTTCATGTAGATGACAAGGATGCCATACAGTGGGGCTTTATGGCAATCACCTGACATCCATAGCTGAGCACGATGTAGAAAGACAACTCCTAATGGCTGTCACTCTTTAATCATTTCCCACCAAGAGTGCATTGTCCTGAAATAAAATTGAAATAAAATAGGCACTGTGCTGCTGTAAATCTAAATAGCTTGAAAATAGTAGGTTAGACTCCTCCAGCTTGCTGAGGACATTTTAATGGAAACATAAATACCATAATCATATGCTTTTTGCATGCATTTTGCCATTAAAAGAAAAAGCCTTCATTTTAGAAGGGAGACCTTTATGAACTGCTTTATTTTCTATCAGGAGTGGAATCAAGTTATGTCAAAGGAATATCTGGAAACTGAAAATAACCCCACTTCCTTTAACTGTCATCTGCTCAGTGCAAAGAGGCAAGATTGTTTTTTTTCAGGTCGGGTCACATACTTTCCTTGCTGCTTTTCCAAAAAGAAAGGGAGAACATTTTATTAAGTTGTTAACTCTGATTCTCTCTGTAATATCTTTGCGCTTAAATTGGCATGAGAGTAATGAAACCTGGAAACTGCATAGAAACACTCTGATATAATAAAAGAATATGTAAAAAGTGAAATAAGTAGACCCTGTCTTTCTAGTGTATGTAAAATAATTCTTAGCAATAGCAGAATGGGAAATGAAAGCTATGAAATACTATATTGCTGTGCTTGGATAAATATTTGTTAAAAAAGCAGGCTCTTGTGCAGCTGTATTAAACTTCTTTATTAGCAGTGTCAGTCACAGGAGTGTTCTTAAGTCTGTGGGATCATTTATGCGTAGGAATTAGAGCTTACTGCCAGGCCCACCAGAGATAGGGATAGGAGTTATTAGTTAGGGTGATGCATCCTGTAAATGCTAGGATGTTTCTCAGATGAAGAGATTTTTTGATGGTTCTGGAAGTTGACTTGAAGAGCACTTTCATGAAGGGAAAGGCCACGGCACTGCAAGCCATCTATCCAGTGACATTTAAAACCTGCAGAGCTGTGCAGAGGGCTAACAACCTATATTGGATAAGATTATGAGTAAGCTCTTCCCTCCCACCTCTGTTTACTTCTCTTTGCTGATCGGGAAGTGTTTTCCTATCTCCCGGATCCCATGTTCTTCCCTGTTTATCACCCTCTGCCATCAGAGCCCTGCAGATACCATGCTACAGGGGAAGGTACCACTCATGCAGGTGAATATGTTGAGAACACTCAAGTTGCAAGCATTTTGGAGCAGGAATCTTTTTGTTTTGCAAACTCCATAAGTAATCAGTAATGTTTCAGAAATTAATAGTCACAAGTTTTAAATCCTTACCTTCCAGTCAATGTCACTCTTTTTTGGCATTACAAAGCTTCATTCCTGTGAGAATCTGACTTCTGGAAAGATTTTCCAGGCCTAGGAAATGGCACATATGCCATTTTGAAATAACCAGACTCTCCAAGGCAGCCTGCCTGGAGAGCAGTGGGTTAATGAACTATTTGCAGTTCTCTAATGTGTAAAACTGAAAATAATACTTGGAAGTCATTGTGGTATTTTTCCTCCTCTGTCTGTTATAACCCAGAGAAGGATTAGTTAGAGCCTCTGTGAGACTCTTCATGGGGTTTAATTTCACTTTAGCGCTAACACATTGGGGTTTTTTGTTTCTCTACCCTTCATCCTATAAGCCAGTAATCCTTGCCCCCAGGACTGCCTAAAAATTAGCTTGGTCTCTCATAGACCCGTATATTTAGAACCGAATAGACACTATTAGCAGTGGCATTTTATTATCTTAGGTTGGTTGTTTTCTTTTGTTCTTCCATCTTGATAGAATATAAGACAAGTTTTAATATAAATTCATGAGGATTTATGTAGGCTCCCTATTGTGAAAGTATGCAACTGCACTCCCCTGTTTGGGTTACCACTTTGGTGGAATAAATGGCAGATTTACAGTGAACTCTATTCAGGTCTCCCATTTTAATTACTTGGAAGTCCTGATCTCTTTCTGAATAGATACCAAGCACTGATACTGTTGTGAGAACCATGTCTCTCCCCATTTACCACAGCCACAGCCTCACTGAAACCCCGGTGGTTTCTCTTCCCCTCTCCTCTGGCCGGCTTGCTGTGCAATCTGAACTGTGACAGCTATTTGTTTGTTTTCACAAAAGCAGCTGGGGTTAGTACCTCTACAAATGGTTGCAGTGGGCAAATGCACAGAGAGATAAGAGAGGTGAACTTCCCTCTCTGGGTTACAGGACCAGGAGGTGAAGAGGGGCCCACCCAAATGTGCCCTTGGTGCCCCTGCTCTGGGAGACTGCGGATGGGCTCCCGGTGCTGGAAGCTGGGACTATCTGCATAGCTGGGTGATTCTCAATTCCTTTAAGTGCAGTTGAGAGACTGTTTATAAAAGAGGGGTCAAAACCTGTCACTTCAGTATGATATATTAGTAATTTAAATATGTTGTAACTGAATTATGCGTAGTATTTTTTGTTGGCATATTAGTACAATTTGCACACAGATATAGATCAGTTGGGTGTTTTGTTGCTTGGATTATAAAAGAGAAAAACTTCTACTTTTTTTCAGATGGTAGAAGTTAATATTTAATTAAAAAAAAAAAAAAGGAAAAAGAAAACTGTAAATATATATCCCAGTATGAAAAACCATGCAAAATCTAGAAAAGGCCATGTCTCGGGCATCAAATGGTTATTGTATGGCTTGAGATTGCAGTCCAAAAACCCAGCTGTGTGCATAACGTGCACATCTTTTTTTCCCACTAATGCCATCAATGCAACTTGAAGTTCTTCATCCTGAGAAAATTATGGGGAATATTTGAGCACACAAAGCTGAAAAAGCAAAGGCTTTCCCATTCATTAAATCAAGTGTTTTGATCCTACCGGTGTAAACTGCTAAAATCTGTTCTTTGCAAGTCCTACTAACCAAAATTTGGATTGCAAACTGATGTTGTGCCTCACTTGAACACCATAATTTAATCAGTTTAATTTGTTGTTGCTGTTGAATGTGGCCCTTTCTAAATAGAATACAAATTTATTTTCTTTTTGTCTTTTATGTCCCTCCAGTCAACCCATCTGTTCCTCTTTGGTGAAGGATTCAGGCTTCTCCTTTCCAAGCATTTGAAGAGCTAGGGGTTTTTCATTTTAGAGTTGTCTGGTTATGGGAGAGGGGTGCACAGGAAGAGCTTGGAGAGAGTCCTGTGTTTCCATGAAATCTTGGCTTTTTACTTTCTTAAATTAAATATGCAATTTGAAGTTGGATCTTTAATGTTGTTTAATGGATGAACAATAAAATGTTCTTCTAATGTTGGAGGGTTTGAAAGGCTTTTCCTTCTTTTCTATTTTTATGAATGATACCTCCTTCACAGATGAGACAAACTATATTTAACTACACTGTTTATCCTTATGGCTGGTCTTGTTTGTTTATGTGACCCACAAATCATCCTGCTTATGGTCAAAGTACTTTGTCACTGGAGGAAGTGGTGGAGTCTGATTGTGGGGAGGAATCCTCTGCAGTGAACTTCAGGAAGGAAAATAGCATCACTTCATATAGGTTGCAGGGGGAAGTGGTTAATTCCTTTTAACATATTGTAAACTCATTGAATGAAACATATCACACTGGGAGCCCTGGAACCTGAGAAATTGCTGAAAGATCTCATTTCAGTTTGTTCTTGGTTGGAAAGCTGAAAAACAGTGCTTTTCCACTCGTCACTCAGAAGACAGTGTATATTCCTGCAGCCTTGTACTTCATGATATATTGTTAAAGAATTGGTTTATAAGGTGTCTGAAATCTTGTTCCTTAAGGCTCAAACAGTGTGATGTGAAACATTGAAAGGTTTCTTGTGTGACCTATTTTATATGATTAGGTATTTCTGAAGAACATCAGACTTATTTCTAAAATCAGACTTACTTGCTATGAATTTTTTTTTCATTCTTTAAAATACTAGTGGCATTTAAATAGCTTATCAATTTGATGTATTCATAGCACTCTTTCTTACATGATGGATCTATCAAATGTTATTGTGGTAAATAGATGACATATTTGTAATGGATAGGTAATTTCATCTACCCAGAGATTAGACAGTGATATAACATATAAGACTTAATTTATGAAAGAAAAAGCAGAGGAGCAGATTTTGCTTCATTTTAATTTGTGTGTATAGTTTTGTAACAATGCATGGCATGCCTGAGCTGCATTGCTTTCTGTAATGAAATGTCTTCTGTGTGCAACAATTCATTGTTTAATACAGCCTTCCCTCATTCCTAGGTTTCCATTTAGAAGGAAACACAGTGCAAACTGGGATGAAAAGAGGACACATAATTTCTACTCCCAACATTTAAAAAAAACAATTAGAATTAGACTTCAAGGGATGTGAGAACTAATGTCCCTCAGACTTTTCATTTCCACTTATCTTTGGGATGGGAAGAGCTCTGACCTGGCAAACAAAGAAGACAGAAAATATAAGCATCTGTCTTTATTTCCCAAGACATAGTTCATGGCTCATTAACAGTGGTAGTATATGTTACTATGCTGCAGAGAAAACAAGCAGAAGTTGTCTGTCGTTACTTTGTAATTGTATTAGTAGATATAGTGTGAAAAAAAAAGAAAGAAAAAAGGAGAAAGAGAAGGTTTAGCTGTGTATTATTTTGTACAAAATCTTAAACTGTGCTGTGTCTGCCAGCTTAAGATAAACTCTATGCATATTGGCTAAAATGTCAAATTAACCCACCCGTTTTTAGGATTGCTAAATGCCCATCAAGGAATGGAGAGTTGTGCTGAAGCTATTTTAATTAGCAAAGTGTGATTTAAAGGTTGCTAAAATCAAAAAGAGCTTATTCATTTTTCATCAATAATAATTTTTCTTAATATTTCATCAAAACCTGCTGATTCGGAGACCACCTTCTGGGCTTTGATTCATTAGGACTGCAGACATAATTTAATTTTTTCCCCTTTCCTCATTCTGTGATATGCTCTTTCATCTTTGAGACATTGTTAAGATGTTTCTAACATTCACAGATTGCTAATTGATCCAGCTCTTTTTAAAACTGTACTTAAGACAGAGGCTTCTTTTCTCTGGAAACAATTTTCCAAGCATTTGCTTTTTTCAATCTCTACATCTGATAAAAGTTCTCAAACAGACATTGAAAATGGAGGACTTATATGGTTTTATATATGGCAAGTGAGGCAAAAATATTAGAGACATGACAGAGGGAATTTAAAAGAGTTGGTAGAGTTATTAAGATTATGCAGTTACTACATTAGGCCTTTGTAGTTCATCTAGAACTAACTTGGTATTAAAACAGTGCTGTAAGTAATGGTTTTTTTGTCTAAATCTTTGGGGGATCATGGAGAAGAGCAATTATGGGAATTTATGCAAAGGCATTTTGTGAAAGGATGTACAATTAAAAGAAATTGCTCCTTTCACTTTAGTAGGGCTGTTCATCTAAGTTTTGTCTACGTTATCATACTCTGGTAATTTCTAGTCCCCAAATGCACTTCTGTTACTATTTTAAGTTGAGCTTCATAACCTGTTTCTTCTTGGAAGATTTCCCTGCAGAGAACTATCTGGAAAACTTTCCATTTGGGTGCCTTTTTAGAACAACAAGGGGCTGGTTACTCAGCATAGTGGGTTGGAGTAGTCCAGGTGCTGTGGGCTGTACTCTGATCCTTTTCTGTGAGTGGTTGGAAAACTGTCACAGTCTTCATTTTCCTTTGCTCATCTCAGTTGTGAAATGTGTCACACTGGGTGGGTGCACCTGATTCTGTGAAGGCACAGTGAATTAGAGAAGGGCCATTTTTTCTTTTCTTCCATGAGACCATTTTCCTCAATTCAGTCTAATTAGAATTTCAGGAACGTCCTCTACGTCTTGCTTAGATGGCCAGAGCTAAGTTGTTTGCCCTGTGAAGCCACACTGAACAGTTCATGCAGACTGAATTTCATTAGCTTTCATTAGTTGCACTGTTCTGCTGTAGTTAAAATTGCTGCAGCTCAAGATGTCAGAATTTAGCAGGAAAATGGGTAAAGCCAACTTACCATTCAGTATCAGAAATAATCCTACTTTATTGGAGCTCACACTTATGTTTTTTATTATTCCTTCTCATGGCTCAGAAGCCTCCATCTTTTATGTAGTATGTCATATGTGTAGAGCACATGCCCATATGCAGAATGAAATGCAGATACAAGGATATGTTTAGCTGTGACAGAATTTATATGTGCATATGTTTATGTCTGTCTATATGTTTTTGTATTTAGAAAATCTCTAAAATTTCCTCTGCTCCAGAGGAAGTGACCTCCAGAAGTCATCTAGTCCATCTAGTCCAACCCCCTGCTCAGAGTGGGTTTGGTCAGGTCAAGTTGCTCAGGGCTGTGGTTGTGTCCTGAATATCTCTGAGGATGGAGATTTCATTTAGCTCCCTGGGTGCCTGTTCTAGTATTTGATCATGCTAGCTAGAAAAACAAAGGCAAAGAGAAAAAGCTTTTTATATCAGAATTTCCTGTGCTCCTTTTTGTGTCCATTTTCTCTCATTCTAATGCTTTGCAACTTACAGACGAGTCTGGTGTGTGTGTAAAAAATAAACTAAAAAACCCAACTAAATTAATGAATCACTTAATGTAATATTTGGAATATGAAACAAGAGATTCAAATTTTTCAGGCATCAAAAGAATTTTTAAAATAATAAGGATTACCTTACAAAATAATTGTTATCATTGAATTTCTCCTTGAATGATTGTCAATGTTGGTTTTTTTACCTATTGTATTTTCATATTTCAGAATACACTTAACTACGTCTTGTTTCTCCCAAATTATTTTGAAAACATGTATCTTTTTCTCTACTGCACTCTCAAAATTTGATTAATAAGTCTTAGAACAGAGTATTACTCTTGATTCATCTTTAAATAAAGGAAGCTGCATAGGAAGTTGCCTTTTGTCCTTTAATTCACAGGTTTTGTATTATGCTTACAGCATTCAGCTCCACCAAAAATGATGCATCTTAAAGTACCCTTAAAGATGACTCAGAACTGTGTGTGTTGTTGGATTTCTCCTTATACACACTTAGTTCTGCTAGGGCAGGATTGCTGCTGTGTGGGACGTGTGGCTCTGACAGCCTTTCTTTTGCTAAAGGATTTTCTGTGTTTCTCTTTTAACACTGAGGTTCTACAGCTCATCTGCACAATTTCCTGGACAAAAAGAGATCATAACTCCCAAAGAAATGATATTATGTTGGCAGTGAATTCTGAAACAGAAGCTTCCGAGCATTTCTCAAAGTCCTGTTTGCAATATTCATTCTGGGCTAGAATTTGCAGATGGTGAGTGCATTGCAGGAGGCTCAGGAGACACTGGATCTCCTGTGGAGCTGAAGGGCCACACCAGAGGAGAGAGGGGGAAATGAAGCAACTCTCCTGTGGAGATCAGGAGCACTGCAGGATGGAGATCAGGGAGAGGAAGCTACGTGCTGAGCTTGCTGGGACAAAGGGGAGCCAGCTATCCTCTCACCTGCAGGAAAAAAAATGATGGAAAAATCAACTGCCCTCCTTGTAAGCGCAGGTGAGGAATAGGATGGTCTGTGCAGGGTTGTCTTTCATCTAGAGAGTATATTTGCAAGGAGCCTGAGGAACTCCATAACCTTTAATGGCACTTTAGTTAATATAACTACACCTTCACCCCTCAGCTGATCCCCTCACCACTCCCTGCACTGACACCTGTGCAGTGACACACTGCTGCTCTTTAATTGCATATAAATCAGGGCCAGAGAGTGGAGACAAGCCAGGACAGTATGGAAGGAGAATTTAAGTGTAAAGCCTAATTACCTGGCCTGGAACATGGCCAGGACACTAAGGTTAACACCTGTATGCTTGTGAGAACTGCCTGTTGATATTCTTCCAGAAACCATTTTCTACAGAGTTACAGAGAAGACCTTGTTAGTCACTTGGTCTGATCTCCTCTGTACATAAAACTGGTTCTTACTGTCTTGTATTCTATCACTTGTGTAGTGCACATTGAAATGGGATGTCTTCAACAGCATTATGTGGGCTCTTATAGCTCTTGTTTGAGAAGACAATTGCCTAATATTTAATCTATTCTTTTTGTTTTATTGCCTCTATGTTCTCTTGAATGTACTAAGGTCTACAACAGAAAGACATAAACCACCTGAGATTCACGGTACCTGAGAGTGTCCCTTGAGATACTAAGAAAGGAGGAAAAAATTATTTTGATGTGTGTTCCTCAGTCACAAAACAGCAAGTTAACTGCTGCTGAGAACTGAATAAAGCTCAGCTATCACCACATCTCACCAGAAAAGACACAAAGCGTTACCATCTTCCTTTCCTTCTTTGTTCATAGACAAATGCAACATCACTCCTTTTGTGTGCTTAGTTTAATCATATTTTTCATATTTCACCCTCTTATTTCATTATTCCGTCTTCAGTCAATTTATATTCTCTGGGTAGAACACAGAAGTGCCATTTCAAGCAATTCAGCAGTCACATCCTTCATCATTCTGCCTGAGCTACTCAAACCTTCTCTTCACTGGGGCAATACTGAGAGCAGAGCTACCTCAAGTCATTCAAGAGCTCTGAAAAGTGGTTTTAGATTTCTTTCTCAGTCAGGTATTTATCCCATCTTAAAATCTTTCATCTGAAGGTAGCTATCTCTTGAATACATATCTCTCTAGTAGGAGGAGAAATAAATTTTGTTCTGCTCTTGACCTTGTTCTTGATGGCTGTTTTTCATTTGTAAGAAGCCTACAGCATTTCAGAGATTCTGCACAGTCTGTCCTGATTTCATATTATGCCTGTCAGTGTTACCTGAGCATCTTTTCAGAGGAGGTCTACAGGACATTGTATCTATTTGTCATGTGAGGCTGAATGTGGACATCCAGAAGGAAAACTGTCATTCCTACAGGTTGAGCCAAGTCTTGGTAGCTGTGGCTGCAATATTTTATTCCTTACAGACAAGCACTGAAAAGGACTTGTGCACATTCAGCAGCTGGGTACACAATCTAGCATTCAAGCTGGGCAGTGTAAGATCAGATTTTTATTTTTTGTTGTTATTGGTTTTTATGGTTGATAGTATAATGATCATTAATATTTCACTGGAATTTATTATAAAAGAGAATTATATTGTAATGTTAGAGGGAAATGTTGAAACTTTTATGTGATTTTAAATTGCTGTGTATCCAGTCTGACAAATTGTGCTAGTGTATAGGAAATAAAAGGAACTAAGAGAAGTTTAAACTCATGTGAGCAGAGGAAGGCAATTTTATACAGTCAATAAATACAATATTAGGAAGGATGACATGAGGGAAGTGTTGATGTGAGAGGAACATGTCAAAACAGGAGGAAATGAAACTTAGAAGCATCATGGTGTGGACTAAGGATGAGAATGAGGTTGTGTGCCCAAGGCAAAAAGAGCTCCCAGACTTTGGACTTGGAGATGACAAGAAGGTGGGATGAAGATGGCTATAGGGGGTAAAGAAAGGTAATAATTACATTCCAGCAATCTTTAATGTATGTCAGTAAGGTCCTTGGCTATGACATAATTCACGCACAATTCACCAGAATGCAATTAAATTCTGTTGTTATACTTTTTCCCCCATATGAGCTCTCTTGCAGGATTCACCTGAGATTAGGCAAAGATACCTGAGCTCATTTATTCCCACCCTGCAACTTCAGCAGTGCTGCAGATACAAAAATGAAGCCTTGACTGCTGCATCCCATTTGATACCACATCAGAACAATTTAAAGAGGCGTAAAACAGCAGGAGCTGCAATGTAGGTGTTCAGGTTCTTGCTGCTCGGCCACATTACTATCTTGCTGTAACTGCAAGGGTGTTGCAAACTTGATTAAAAAAATTAATGATGAGAAACAAAGAGATGAGCAAAGAGACCAAAAGAAAAAAGTGAAGAAACCGTGCAAGAAGTTTATTGCATGCCAAGTCATCCAATTATCCCTCAGAGCCCACATCCCTTGTCTAATTGCCTAAGTTGATCTTTCTTCAGGACTGAATGGATTAAATGGAATAGCAGGACGGGTGGAAAGCAGCCTATGGGAGGCATTTGGTGAACAAGCATGCATGAACAGCAGAATAGAGTTTCTATTAGCTTCTGTTTGTCTGGGCCTTCTGTTATCAAAAGAGGAGCAAAGAATGAAAAATATGAGGGCTTTTGATTAGTAAATAGTCCCTTTGGCTCGGAGTTGAGACACTGGGGGATGCTGCAAAGCCTATCCTGATACTTTTTATGCTGTGCTAGTCTGTATGGTATATCTCTCTCCGGGATCATAAACTCTCACTTTACACTATATTAAGTTCATTTGAAAAACTGAGGGAAAAGGAAAACTTCTTCAGAATATCTCACTACAAATTCACTAGACACTGGAGAACGTCAGGGTTGAGCTGGCATTAAAATGAGAGTCAGTGGCAGCCTGGATCCTTATCTCACAGCAGTCACACGTGCCAAACTCACAACGGAGGAAAGACAACTGTCAACCTTAATGTACCTTAAAGGACTTCTGTTTAATACATTCCTCTGCAAACACACCAGGTAAGAAAAAATCCTGTCTAATAGTTTAGTAGCTCACCTTATTCTGCAAAATATCTCCTGCAATTATCCCCTCTAGACAACATCTGTCCCCTTTCCTCCTGCAACATTAGGGGTAGAAATATTATTAAGGGAATGAAATAAAGAATATCCTATAAAAGAATAAAAAGGAGAGGAAATCAGTCTTCTTCCAGTCTTGTTTTCTGTTGTCCAAAGCCTTCAGTTTTGCCCAGTACATTGCCCTGTGAAAGAGTACATTTATAGCACAAAAAAATCCTCAAAGGTGATGTTATCTTACTTTTATTTGTACAATTCCATAGAGTGTGGTGCAATATTTTGTAGAGTTTATATTAAGATCAGGTTGTCTGTCTTACAGTTGTTATGTGAAATGTTAAGATGTAACACAGCATTAGAAAGAAAGGAGGCTGCAGAGATGGTAGGTGGTTCATTTGGATGTCCTCAGGTGACATCAAGCTAAGAAATTAATTTCCTGAGAGAAGCCTGCAGCAGAATGGAAACATTATCTGAACTGGAAAGGGCTTAGCAGAGGGGGCAGAAAAAATGATGTTTTCTGAGCAGTCCTAGACCTGACTTATAGCTGCTTATGCCTTCCTTACTTATACCTCAAATTTTATTTAAAAGTAAGAGTTTTAAAAATTCCTATGCAGTTATTTCATCAGAGCCATTTTCCAACTTGCTCTGTGGTGAACACTGAAATGATTCATGCAGTCAAACTGTTCTGACTGAATAATTAAAACATTTTGACAGGCTGAATGTACAACGGATTACGTATGCTTCTCTCTCTAGATATATATATATATATGACGATTAACAGGACTAGGTCTTATGTCATATTATTTGATGGTTCAATGAACTGAGCTTTCATACTGCACTTAAGAGTGTTGATAGAATTAAGATAGTCATGATGGTTTATGGATCTAGCTGTCAAATTAGAAAATTTCACAGAGTTAAAGAAATTGGATCTAGCTGTCAAATTAGAAAATTTCATAGAGTTAAAGGGAAAATGTTTGTGAAAGGTGGAGAACTTAAAGAAGTGCCACTGGTATGTTTAGATCCAAAATTTTTCATTTTAAATTCTACTCTTAGCTCCTGGAGGATGAATGGACATCTCTGAAATACTCTGATTTAATGTGGTTCCATTGGGCCTAAATCTGTCGGGATGTGTCCTAGCCAAAGCTACGCAGGCTCCACAAAAGAATAATTCAAAGTTTTGAAAATGAGCTTATTCATGCCTAAATTGGAAAGCCAAGCTATCTATATAGCCAAAGGAGAGAGCTAGTATCCTCAGGAGGGCAATTCAGAGCATCAGAGTGAGATAGCTTTAGGCAGAGTTGCAAATGCTCCCTGCCCATACATATTAATCCTGCCCTGAGGTCATTTAGTTACCAAGTTGATATGAACTCTTAAAGTCCAGAGTCAGCCAAGCTTCCTCTCTGGGCATGGTTCAAATGAAAGTCCATTCAGTGTGGGCTTGGCCATCCGTAGCTCTCCAGGGCATTGTCTGGTTTGCTCTGATGATGTTTTATGATCCTGGTGTTGTGGTGAATCAGCATCACTTTTGCGTCTGCCTTTACAGTCTTGACATTCTCATTAAATGGAGGCACTGAGGAGGATGTTCACACGCAGTATAGGTATTAAGAGAGAGAAATCTATATAGTGCACAGATAGAGATACCTCCACAGGGAAAATCAAAACACTCTAGGAATGTGCCTTTCTCTGATGTCTTGGACATCTGATTTTCATAACACATGTACTGAAAATTAGATGTGTGACTATCCCATGAAAGGCAGATACAATTCGTAAATGTAAATATTTGGAGCAACTTTGGATGTCCTAAAGGTCACAAATCTGGCCTATAGCTCCAGTCAAGAAGGATCTGCAGCTGCTGTAGGTCCGTTTCATATTTGCCATTTCAATGGAAATAAATCTTTGGGTCACTAAAATGACTCTTAGATTTCCATGTTTAGGCATCTGAGTTGATGATACTCACCAAGTGACTTTTAGCTACAATTACAGTAGTCAGGGGGAAACTTAAACCTGATTCATATACATGCAAGATCAAGCTTAAAACCTCTCCACCTTCCTGCCCTTTCCTGTTGGTTAGATCAGTGTCTGTCCTCATTCCTGAGCATGAAAAGGCAAAGTATTATGTCTGAATTTGACAGTGTCTGGACAGCTATTGTGTACTTTCAAATACTCCAATGTGCTTAAATGTTACAAGATTTAAATACATGAAAATTCTAAATATTTGTATGTAAAACAAATACTATGTAAAGGAATTAATTTATAGAATTATAATAATTAAGTACTTGCATCTCTTTCCTTTCATCATAAAGTGTTTTCTGGGGCAAGAATATATGCAAGACAAAAAGCAGTGAAGATTTAGCTTACTGAATCTGGCCAGTTTTAGAATGTTTCTGGGCTTATATTCTTCTGGAGACTCAAATATTGTTAACTAAACTGCCTGTTTCCTATTTCAAAGCTTATTTTTTCTTGTAATGTGACTTAAATGCATGGATGTTTCTTATCTCTAACTAGCTGTCTCTTTTTGATGGGTATTTAAATATCACAGAGCCATAGATATGATTACCAAATTGATAAATAACTGGGTTTTTTTTAAGAAAGGTATTGTTTCCATATTGTACTATAAAATTTTATATGCTTCAGTGGAAATAATGCCTGAATTGTTGAATAATGTCTATTTGTAGCTTTTGAGTAAACTCTCCTGTGCAATCTCTACATACATGAAGCTGAATTTAAAAACTAAATGATGTTTACAGACATTTCCTCAGCAATTTCAGTTGCATGTGATAGCTCTAATTTGGCTGCTAGAGAAGAATTTGCCTTTCAGGGACAAAAAAACAATTGTATACAGTCATCTACTTTTACATCTTCCATTAATACCATTTACTCAAGCAAGACAAGGACCAGTTTTGTAATGTATTTTGAGAATCTGTCAGACGATAAAACTTTTTGCTTTATGTAGATAATATAGTATATGATAGATTGGGGGAGACATTGTTCAAAGAATAATTTGAAAAAGCATATAAGATTTTGATATCTCAGCAACTGTAATATTGCTTAAGAAGTCATGGCATTATGTAGTCAATCCAATAAAATGCAATAATAGATTATTTTAATGTTTGTAATGGAATTTTTCTCACTTGATTATTATAATTGGCTCAACAAGTAAAACATTTTAAAAATTTTATGTTGGCAGTGCCGGCATGACAAAGGACTTACTTAACATGAGAGTGTGCAATCAGATGTTGTTTAACGTCGTGGGCAGTAATTATTAATGGAAAGATGTTTCATAAATGATTTTCAAAAGGATGCACATCTTTTCAAGAGGTGATCTTTACTGCTGTCCAACTCTGAGAGCCCCCCTGATATGATGTAATAGGTTTCTCAAAAAAGGGAAATCGTTTATTCTCCCTGTTTGCAGTGGGCGGGACAAAAATACTGGATTTACAGGGGAAGTCAAAAAGATATTTTTGTCTAGTGAGAAAGAGGATGAAGCACAGGAAGTAGATTACTTGTCAAGACTATGGATTTCTCCAACGTGAGAAGTCTTCATGGTCACGTGAGATTGGCATAACAGGTAAAGCTCATTTTATGAGAGCAGGACTTTCAGGTCCCTTTCAGCCAGGGAAAACCATTTGAATTCACTGAGCATTTTTTTGTTGTCTATTATGTGGTATTTTATAGAGGCCCCAATGTAAACTTATTGATTTGACTTTTTTTTTTTGGTAAGGACATTATTATTTTTCTGTAAGTCATGTAAGATTTTGTGATTTTTTTTAGGAATATTTGTCCTGGTAAAATAATTTTTTGTGGCATGCTGTTAGGTTTTATTATTAATAATGTTATAATATTACTGTTATTTACTAGTAGTATGTACATAGAAGTTTGAGAGAATGTTTTGCTAGGACTAAGAGGAGCAGAAAAGAGAAGGAGAACTGTTAGAGGTGATACCATGATCCTTTGTGCTAAATAGTTCAAAATATAGAAAATTACCTTGTCCTAACATAAGCTCAATATGTTGTAGGAAGTTGGAAGTTCAAAGCTAATGCTTTGAAAATTTGTACAAAAGTATCTTTGCCAGAGAGGCAAATGTTTACTTTTTGTGTGTCTGAAAAAGAAAACTATAACTACTATGTTTAAACTGCTGTTATAATAAATATTTTTAAATAAGTATATTGCTTTGGCTTCTTTAAGAAACACCTCATTATTACTGCAGTGATCTTCAGGGTGCTTTTAATCAGAAAATCATGTAAATTGGTATACTAGTTGGCAGCTGATAAGCTTCAGGCTTTGGATGAATTATTTTGTGCTCATACAAGTAATAGGCATATTAAATCTGAGCATTTCATCATCAAATCTCTAATAAAAGTGAACACATTGAATAGTCATACTTAGCACTTGTAACGTGCTTTGCTGCTCTGAAGCATTGCACAGACAATTGCTATTGGAACCCTGTGTGTTGTTATTGCTGCCTTAAAAAAAAAAATCAACCCCGTAAAAAGCAGTCAGTAATGCATATTGCACTGATGGGAGGTGTGTATCAGAGAGGTTTCTTTATACATTTGTACTCCTCCCTGGATATTTGCTGTTACGTGGAGCAGATGGACCTTTTCTGTGATCCAGTCCAACTGTTTTTGTTTCTTTAAGGTGGAAAATAATTAGGTAAACAAAAAAAAAAAAAAAAAAAAAATTAAAAAACCAAACAAAAAAAACCAACCAACCAAACAAACAAACAAAACCCCGAAAAAAAAGGCATAAATGAGAAATCTATAGTTTTGTGAACTCATTTGCATATGCAGTTCACTGACTCACTGACTTCTTGAATTCACTTGCAGGCACTTTGTGAAGTGAATAGAAATCATCAAGTCCAACTGTTAACCTAAAAGTTTTATGTATCTTAATTGATTGAGTGACACAGATATAGATGTCTCCATTTTAATAGGTGAATCCCACTCTCTGTCTGACTCCAGATACTCATGAAGTTGTCATTTCAATCTGAGACAATGTGCTCTTGACTGACAGTGGTGAGAAAACAGATGGTGCTTCATGGGAACTACATGCCCTAGAACTGCATGTAGTTACCATGCAAGTACCCAAGTTTTATTCTCGGGGATGTTGAGTGGGGTGTTTTTATTAAATCACAAATGAAGATAGTTGGTAGAAGATGAAGATGGACTTTGGGGTTGGCTATGGGGGCTACCAATTTCAGCAGCTGTGGTAAAAACTACCACCACTTGCAAGATGTCTACTGTTTTTTAGCACCTCACTTACTGCTTAATGTAGCATTGTTTAGGTCTGTGAAGGGGAATGTGAATTATGCAACTTGTATACTAAATTTTTGTGGCCAAATATTGTTCACTTCAGTTTTCTGACTGCTTCATATTAAACTTCTCTAGCCTCATTTTCAACGGCTTGCACAACTTGTCTGCATCAAGAGAAATATTCTCAAGTCAATCATGAGAAAAGCAGGGCATTCAAAAACATCAACCACATCTGAATCTTTTTCCCTGAATTTGCTGTCAGATTGTTGTGTGAAGGCTGCCTTGGAATCTCAGTGCTGAGCACATCCCATGTGCAAAGTGTAGCTTTGAGCTGGGTGTGTTGCTGTTCCTGCTTCCAGATCGCACCGCAGGATCAGGCCTGTGTCACACACAGAAGTGGTTTGTGCTGCTTTAGATTAAATTACATTCCATCAGTGCTCTAGATTTTATTATCATCAAAAGAAACATTCAATTCACCTGCCATTTAATCTCCCCTCTTCCTTCTCTCCTATTCAAGACTGAGAACAAATGTTGAATGAAATTATTTTAAACTCACACATTTGAGTCATATTAAACTTAATCTTTCTTGTCCTAGGATGTTTGAAGTTGTCTGCTTTGTCAATTATCAACATGTTGGCTTCTGCTGGACTTTATTCAATATTCTTCTGTTTCATTATAGAAAAGTAAATTAGAATTGTGGGTTTAGCATACATTTTCTCTCTTTTTATGCAGGCTTTCTTAGAAATATAAGTCTTATGTTTTTAAATATTCAGATTTTTAATCTTCAACCTACAATTTGTCTTTCAACAGTGGCAAGACACATTTGCTTATGGAACTCTGCAGTGTCTCTTCAAGACAATACATACTCTACCCTAATGTATTGGTATCTATCTATTAGATTTCTCATATTAAATGAATAGGAATCATTATAGCATTCACTTTTTTTTTTTATTCGTGTATCTAACAGCAGGCAATGTTATTTTTCTTCCATGAGCTTTGCTTATCCACCCACTTCCTTTTTTGTCGTGATGAATTTCCTTTGTAGTTGATTATAGTGATTTTCTGGTTTGACATCCCTCAGGCTCTGCCTTGTAAATCAATATCTTTCAGTGAATGTTGTTGTGATGAGCTCCCCCCTGCTCCAATTTAAAGAATACTTAAGAATAACCCAAGTGAAAATTTTTTATGATATGTCAATTTATTTTCTCTTCTTACATCTGTTTCTCAGTCAAATCTAAATAAATTGTTGTCTAAAGGTTTCTCATTTTCTACTCTCATAAATTGCTACAGTCCAGATTTTTGTTTTCCAGGCTGGCATTTATCTTTGTCTTGTAGCTGTCCACATTTTGAAGTATACAAATACCACAGACCCCTGATGTTCCTTCATTAAATGTATTTGAGGTGTTGACCAGATTATGGAAGTCATCAATTCCCTCTTAAGACAAAAAATGCATCTCAAGTTCTGTGGAAGAGGGGGAAAAATAAACTCTTTGTTTGCTTACTCATCTGGGAAACTACAGTCTGTTGCCAAAATCAGTTATTGTGAGCTTTGATTAGAAACCAGCAAAGACAGCTGCTGAAAAACACAGTGAAAAAAATTTTATCCACTTGGAGAAGAGTTCCTTTGACTTTGGAAGAGCAGAGGGACATTGCTTAGGGAATATGAATATGCATTCCCTTTAATATGTAGATGGCTATGGATGTAGATATTCTAGCTTGCAGTGGTTGTTGTTGTTGTTATGGTGTCACTCTGTCTTTCTCTCTCAAGACTCTTTTATGACCCGAGGGTGCTTTTTTCTTTAATTTTAATTATTTGTGTTGCATCCATATGTGCCGACTCCTAGTATATCTGATTTTGCAAAATGTGCCTGTGAATTCATTTGACTTTAGCTGAGTGATCATAAGTTTGCTAGTTTAAAGTCTTCCAAACAGACAGAAGGGGTAATTCTGTACTGGTTTAGAGATACATGGTTAGTTGCTATATTTCTGAGTGGTTTTGTTCATGTCATTCCATTTTCTCTTCTCAGTCTCTCTTCTCTGATTTTCTCTTCTCAACACAAAATTTCAACAATAAATTTTTAGTTCAGAATCTTAGATACTTTGCTGGAAAGGCTTGTTAGCCTATGAAGCTTTTTGACTGCTGCAATTTTGGAGGTTTTCTTGATTTTGCAGTTTTTCCAAGTTGCTAAAGGATTTTTTATGCAGAAATATTGTGTTATTGACAAAGTGAACCTGGGAACATCACTACTGATGTTAATATTTCCATACAGAGCCACTTCCCTTTCCCAGAGCTCTGGTGCTCTGCTACTGTAAACAACTGGGCTGCTGTGGTGTCTCACCAAAAAGAGGAATGTTTTGTTGCCTTTCCAGTTTCCTCCATTTCTGATGGTCTGACCTCCTCCCAGTGGCAGTTCAGGAATTACAGAACATTTGCTGAGCCAGATCTGCTCACTGGCTGTGCAGAAAACTCTCTTTTCTACTCAGGATGATTTTCTGCTGAGCCTGAGGCATCACTGGTCTCACAAAGTGCCTGGTGATCACCAGAGCTGGACTTAGGTGAAAATGGTGTTAGCTTATGAGCATGGCTGTGGGAGAGGGAAGAAATGCACGTGCAAGGGGCATGAACTGATAATTCTGTGTACCTGGATGGCATCACCTTTTTGTCAGCTGGCAGTTTAAGGTGGATGTGTGTTGTGCTTTCCCCCTTCAAACCTAGAATGATATAAAGAGGTTCACAGTCAGAAATCAGGCCTGGCTTCTCTTTGTCATAGTTCCATGATACTTGTACCTTACTTTGTTATGTTCATAGCAGACCCTAAAGTAAAGTACAAAGTAATACTGTTTTAAATCCTGTGGAGTTTTGCAGGTTTTTGCTAGGATTTTGGTAGGGACGATTAGCTCAGTTGGTTAGAGCGGGATGCCAGTAACACCGAGGTTGTGGGCTTGATCCTTGTACAGGCCATTCACTCAAGAGCTGGACTCAGTGATCCTTGTGGGTCCTTTGCAACTCAGAATATTCAGTGAATCTGTGATTCATTCTCTGTCATTACTGTAATTGACAAAATAGCCATCTTATAAGGCTTGTTTCACCATTTCAATTTAAGAACTCCATGTTTAGAACAACATTTTTCAGTTTAGGTACTTAAATTTGGACTGACATCCATTTTCTGTAATCCACTATGTCTTATTTTCAATCATTATCTATGATTTTGAAACATGTACCTGAGGTTTTCTGCATTTTAAATTTGGTGCCTAAGATGAGATCTCATCCTTGGAAAATGTTGACTGCATAATGTGCAAATATTGCTAGACCAAGATTAATACATACAGACACGTAAATGTGTGAACAAAAGGTGTTCTTAGCATTTGTGAAAGTGGATGATATGAAAAGAGAAAATGAAATTACATGGGAAGAAATAGTGTAGTAGCTAATAACAAATCTTCTGAAATTTTAAGTTACTGATACAGCACAATAGCAGTAAAATGCAAATATGAGGATCAGCTTTGACAGAATGACTAGAAGAGGGCTCTGAGAAGGGTGAAGAGGTTATTGATACTCCAGATGAAGAAGGGAAGCCCAAGCAATGTCAGTGACCCCGATGGGAGGAGATCTAAAAGGAAGATTTTGGACCCCTGGGCCTGGGTTGCTCAGGCAGAGCAGTTGTTTTTAGTTTCACACCTGGCTTCTGCTCAGGAATGGCAGTGTCCATGGTGTAGATGCACAAAACTAATGTGGATGTAATTCACATTACTTTTGTAATTGCTTGGTTTCCTTTACTCCTCTGTTTGAAACAGCATTGTTTAGAGCAGAGGAGCAATAGTTCAAATTCCATTTTTAATTTGAAAGCAATGGGATTAAGTTACCTGGCAAGAATTCAGTGGTCAGAGTCTTGACATTTAAAACCATTTGTTTTACAGGATTAGACAGATTTCTCTTTCATCTTTAGTCATTGAAAAAAATAAGCACATTCCTTGCATTAACATTAAACCCAGTGCCTGTAGAAGTGTTTAGGTAACTCTTTCTTGGCATCCTTAAATTTTGAAGTTAGGAGGTTAGATCTACTTTGTAAAAACACAATTTTTTCAAAATTTATAATAATTTTGTATAAAATTGTTTTTCTATTCAGTTAATTTGCACTCTGCCTTGCAGTATCATTGACAAAAGCAAACATAAAATGTATTTCTGGTATGGTAGTGAACAGAGTGTTATGTGGGGTGCTGCAACACAGCAATGAATGTAATGTCAGTGTATTTTGAAGGTCAGACATAGTGTATCAGTGAGGGTACCTGACTCCAGGTAAGAAGAGCTTCTGGAGAGGAAAAGATGCTGAGAAATTGAGCAGTAAATTTACCACATTAGGTCTTCACACCCTGGTAGAGACTTTCCTGTGTTCACGTGATCCTCAGGGAGACCTGAATGAGCCTTTTTTTGAATGCCTTTGCCTAGACCTTGCTACTGTTTAATTTAACGTGGATATTGGAGAAGCTCCATGTAGTTCAAGCTCCAGTGTGTTGGGTGTAACTGTATATAGCAAATAACTACTTTTGACCCCTTGCTGCTTATAGTTGGAGTGAGACAGAAGCAAGAGTAAAGCCAGAATGAGAAAGAAGGAAAAATATCGGATAGTTACAATTTTTAGCAGAGTTCACTTAGTGGAAGATTATAATAGCATATTTTATACTGAAGAATGTGAGTATATAAATAGGGATTCTATGCATTTTGTAATTATGGGGTGTGATTATGTGATACATTTTGTTCGTTCAAGGACATATTAGGCATTAGATAATTACACAGCAATGATGCCAAATCTGACATTAAAATTAGTGCTTTGAGATTTATACCTTTTTTTTTTGTTTAAGAAAGACCTTAAACAGTAAGGCCTTCAGGTATGTGCAGTGTTTACTGACTTGTTAGGGCTTAAGATGTTACTGTGCCCTTTCCTGAATCTGCTCATTTCCAAAGCTTAACCCTTTAAAATATTCTATTCAGCTCATTACTGTAGCAAGCTGTGACGCTTAAATAAAACAAAGATTGCATTCTCAGATCAATGACAGATCACACAAAAATGCTTTCTTCCATCCTCGCTTCTGACCATATGTTTAAAAAGTCACAGGAAGCCAGCCTGTAATCTGTGGTTAAGAGTTTAAAATCACATGCATTTTGTGACACATACGTGTGGAGTGCTGTAATAGTTTGTATTAGCTCTACAGGCTCTGTGATTTGACCTTGACATCTGTCAGATATCCTCTCTCACACACACCCCCACCAAAAAACAAAAAACCAATGTGGGGGGCAGGGGGGAGAGGGGCATTTTGGAGCTCACATATGTGTATGTGATTTTACTTCCCTTAAAACTACTTCCCCTGGTTACTTTGTATTTTAACTGCTGTTTTTTAAAGCCATCCACATATATTTTAGTGTTATTTTCCTCTGTGCTAAAATTTTACATAGGCTATATATGAATATTCTTTTCTTTTTGAATAATTTTGGTCTGAGAAGTCATATTTTCACACTGATTCCTCAATGCCTTCAGCAGATAGTCTTCAAACCTAGAGTGATGCTTTAACTGGTAGCTTTTACATGGAGGTTGAACAGACCTCACACAAAAATTTCTCAGGAAATCCTGAAACATGCAGCAAGGAGAGGAGAAAATTGTACAAAATGAGACTGCAATACCTATAAGGAAATTTGAGGGGATTGTATTAGTTTCTGTGACAGATGAATGTTGTCTCTGCAGCATTGTTCTCCATACCAATATTACCAGGGTAACTTTAACCAACTTAAAATTTAATGCCTCAAATAATGGAATGTCAATTCTCATCCTAAGAAATTTTTGCATAATAAAATGCATGTGAACCACCTGATTTTTTGAGGATGACTGTATCTGGCTTATTTTATAAGACAGCACAATACCTGCAAAGCTGCACCAGTCCCATTGAAATTATTTCTGGCTTCAGTGGATAGACCTGTACATTCTGTTCATGTACCCTGTTAGTGTTTAGAGAGAATTGTTTTGCAGTTGTTTTATAAAGACAGAGGAGAGGGAAAGATGTCTGTAAATATTCTAGGCATATACCAGTCTTAAGACAGCGTCTTGACCCTTGAGAATATTCTCTTAAAATCTCAATTTTTTAACTGCTCCTTTAGTCGCTTGTATTTCAAGGATATTGGTTTCTCTGATTTAGCTGTTTGTGTAAATTTTATGGATGGACTGCAGTGACATGTAAATCATCAGTAGTTTTTGGCCCTTTGATAGATAAAAACAGATAAAATAAGAACATTATATCTTACAAAAAAATCTGAGAAATTTCAAGAAGTAAGTTTGCTCAAAGAAAGAAGCTGATTTAACAGTGCTGTGATTTATGTATCACCAGTGGGAGGTGGCATGTTTAATATTGTGTGGAAGCATAAGGCTCTTATTGTCTGTGATAGTATTTGAAGTGTATTTTTCCTTTCTAAATTTGCAATCCATAGCTATAGCAACAAATAAATATAGCAGTCACATTTACAGCACAGTTATTATGTTTTACATTTGCTATAAAAGGTATATTTTAAAATAATTCTCAGAAGATAGATTATCACAGTTTTATATCAGGGTTAGCTTCCTAATGGGTCCTCAGAGTGAGAATGTGCAGCATTTGCTGTTTATTAAAATGAACCACTAAGTTTTCTAGACCTGGTGTTAATGTTATGAATTGCATTAGGAATTAGATTTTCAAACTATGCACGTGATTGTATTTCAGAATACTCTGTTCTTTTTTTATATCAATTATCTCAGGAATTTCATGGTTAACTACAGTTTGCCACAGTTATAAAACAGGAACTCTTATTTATTGGTCGAGTACTATATTTATGTTTAAACAAAACACCTTTTGTTTTACTTTGCTTATCAACAACCACTACTGTTTTCAGCTAAGGTTACATTTAATAATTAGGTTTTCTAGGGGCAAGAAGTCAACTATATCTTTAATGAGTTCCGTGACATCACTAGGGCTGCTTATGCTCCTTGGCAATAGTCTGCTTTGTGTGAGCAGATCACATTAGCTTTAAGAGAGTAGCACAGATGCCAAGGTCAGGGCATTGGTAAGTAAGAGATCTTTGAGTAAAATAAAGGCCTAAAACTATCCAAGGCAAGGGAACAAAGAACTGCTGTTCAGCAATATGGTAGCAGCTCTCTTAAGTTATTTTGTTCCATGTTTGAGTGTTTCCTATGTATCTTTTGCCTGTGACAGTTGGGTGGGGAGCAAAGAGGATCCTGAAGGTTTGGGCTAAAAGTGGTAAGAAGAAAAAATATGCTGATGCCATGATAGTACTGTCCTTTCTGCTGTTTTTCATGTTTGAGCACTCCAAACATGGGGGCACCTTTAATCTATGATGCAACCCTCATAATCAATTGGAAATTTGCAAAAAGAGAATTTGTGGGGGAACTCTTTTTAATACCTGGTTGAGAAGGCCTGCTTTTGTAGTTGGTCTGTGGTTTAGCAATGACAAACAGAAGTATAGTGCAAAAGGCTTCATCTCTGTTCAAAAGGTGAAATTGGCAAAATCTCACCCATTTGTACTACATATTCCTATATACTGTGTATAGAGGAAGAACTGGATCTGCTTTTTGCCTGAAGTCAGAGAGGAGACCAGGGGACAGAATTAGTACAAAGAAAATGGAAAGGAAAGCAGTGAAACAAATCCCTGTAGAGAGTGAGAGCCAGTAATGGGTGTTATAGCAGGTACAAAAGACAGGAGAAAATGCTGAAGAAAAAGTCTGAACTGGAAATAGCCTTCACCAAAACCAGAGTGTTCACAGAGAGAAGTGGTGGAATAATACACAGATATCTGTATGAGATTTAAAAATTGCGCATCCCATCAGGCTGAGTAACGTTCATCCATGTGTTGCGTACTTTGGAAATGTTAATTTTTTTCCATGGCACTTGCCAGCTTGCTCTCATAGATTCAAAATGCAGCCTCTACTGGTTGAGTTAGAACTAGCTGAGGAATAAACATGCCCAATTACTGAAATATGTCAGACAAAAAAGATGCCATACATAGAATGAGGGGAATAGAAAGATTGCTTTTCCCTCAAGGGGATTGGCAACAATAACAGTAAAAGTTAGCTACACTCATGCATTCCAAGTGATTTAAAAACTTAAAACGTCACAGCACATTTTTTATGTGGTGGCTTTATCTCATTGCCAGGGCAAGGTACCATTACTGCCAGGACGCAGAGCTATGAAAGAAAGCACTTAAAGCCACAGCAAGACCTACCAGCTTGGAAGTTCCTTAATGACTAATGCCTGAAAAATGAGGTGCCTGGACTGGGGAGGAGGCTTCATGTTTAATTTGGGATTGTTCAGTGCCCTGAGCTCTGCTTCTGTGCGTGACCAAAGCCGAGCTAATCCAAGTAGCTTGACATTTCTCTGCCTACTCCCATCTGTGTGCGCGGAGCACAGCGAGCGAGCACTGACTCAGCTGGAGGCCTTGCACAAAGTGTTGCGGTGGCTGCTGAAACAAAGGGGAGCCAAGCTCATCATCTGACACCGGAGTGGGTACAGCAGCATTTAGCAAATGAAAGATGGCAAATTGTTTTTCACCTTTTTGTGCCTCATTTCTTCCTTTGTCACAACTGTGCCATTGTAGAACAAAAGAATTCCCTGGGACAGAAGACTCTTCTTTCCCTGAAGTGTATGAGGTCTTGCTGAGGATTCCCAGCTGTTTATGCCCTTGCCTTTTTTTTTATTCTGGCTGGTGACTCTTTTAATGTATATCTTATAAATGGATCTCCAAATTGTTTGAACTATATCTTTTATTACATGAATTCCAGTTCTACAAAGCCATGGGATGGCAGAGCTGAAATGATTTCTCTTGTCATGTAATGTCATACTCAGTTTTTCAGGTGCTGTTGCCTTGTGTATTTAGAGAAACAGCTGGTTTCTAGGGAATGGTTGGAGACCTGAGGAAGAAATTGTTTTCCTCTAAGCAGGTTTATGGGAGCTAGTTTGCTGTGATTGATTGTGAGAGTCTAGGTGTCTGAACACCAAAACAAAGGCAGGAAGAAAAAGGTGGGGGGAAAGGAAGAAAAACTGACATCTGAGAAAACAAGTTGTTCAATAAATACAAGCCCTAAGAGCTCCTTCATTCTGTATGCAGCTTGCTCAGGTTTCCATGAGAAAATTTTGCCAGTAGGAAATGGCAACACAGATTTTAATCTGTAGGGAAAAGCAAGAGTGCCAGTTCAAATACAGCACAAATGCCCACATGTTGCTGTCTTCTGGCTCAGAGGCCCAGTCACTGTCTTCAGCCACTGCTCCCAGGTTAGTCCTTTCTACCCATCTCAGCACCCTATGTTTTCCCATGCAAAGTTTGCCATCAGTGCTTTCCACTCCTGCTGATATAATGCTTTTTTCTGTATGGAACAGTAAATGGAACTGGTACCTTGCATCCTAAACAAAGGAAAACAAACATCTTTGAGATCCTCTCCTCTCCTCATGAAGAAATCTCTCTTGATTAGCATTATTCACCCTTCACCCAAATATGCTATCTCAGGTGGTCATTTCAATGATTCTCCTGGAGCTCTTGGGGTACTTTCCTGAAGCTTGCCACATGTTAAGGTTTTCCTGCTCAGCATCCTTTCCTGACAGAGCTCTCAGTGCCCTGTCACTGACCTTGCTCCCTAGAAAAGCAATGCATACATCACATGCCTTGGGATTAGGAAGGAGCATTTCTGTGATTTTGACTTTTAATATAGTGTAACAAATACTCAGTTTGGACCTGTAACAATTGGCTTACAGGACACCTTGTTCATGCAGTAGCATTTAAATAGTGCATCCATGAGATAAATGAGGAGCTGGCCCAGCAGACAGTGCTACTATTTATTGAGAGCTCAGTGCTTCCCTGAAATGTCATATCTCCATAATGAATGTGTTATCAGACATTGATATCAGATATCATTAATATCAGATACTAAACAGTGTATTGTTAGCACCACAGTCTTTCTTCAAAGCCTAGTTCAGGTTGATGTTTTAACTCCAGGGCAGGGATTCCACTGCTGGACAAACAAACCTCTTCCTGCTGTGGCATATGTGCAGTAACTGTGTGCCAACCTAGCAGACCATAAATGTGTAGCAGCTATGAAATCCAATGAAAACTGAAATGCAGAAATTTGCTTGGTTTATTCTCTTTTGGAGTATCAGGAGCTCAGATCTTGAAAACTTGGTGATGCATCATCCTATACTCTGCTGCTGAAAAGCAGCATTAAGAAAGTTGTTGTTTGCCAACTTTTCAGAAGTGTGCTGTCAAATAAACCCGTATCTTATCTAAGATAGGAATTGCATTAGAAACCTTACTAAAATGTAAATTAGATTTTACTTCCTTCTAGAGAGAGTTCATTCCTTAAAGGTATGTCTTTTCCCTCAGAAGTATTCACTGTAGGTTTTTATTAGACCCTTGATCATAATTTCCCGTGTCTTCCTTTATGTTTCCAGCTGCCCACGGAGTGTGGGCTCTCTGTGAAGGATCAGGTGCTGGGTTTGGTGGGTAATCTCAGGAGTCCTGTGAACTGTACAGGTTAGAGCTGGGAGAAGTTCAGATGTGACCAGACTAGCCATGTCTCACGGCACTTTATGCCTGCATATACTGCACCAAATGCAGTTATGCAATGGAGAAGAATATCAAAGGTGTTTTGAAGGTTGCAAATGGGTTTTATGAGTGAGAATCATCCTTTTTGTTGCTTACAAAGATGAAAGCGCTCAATTTTCACACACATGAAAAAAAAAAGACTGTCAGATGTTTTAAATGTAAAAACTGCATAATGTGGCGTCTTGTCATATCTGTGGTTCCCTTGTGGATGAAAATTTTAATCAGATGGTTTTGTACTTTAAAGGCTTTTCATTTGATTTACAACTTGTAGGAGTGGAGTAGCAGTAAGCAATCAGGGAAAATGCCATGAGGAGGACAAAAGGAAGGTGAAACACAGTGTTAATAATTTAGTTTCAATAACCTTAAAAGGTTTACCAGTCACTTTTAACCTTGTATCAGAAAAGAGAAGAGCACAAAAAGCAAGCTACTGCAGTGAATCATAAAAACGTTTCTTTTAATTTGTTACTCATTTATCTAAGTCTGGATAGAAAGCAACCAATACATTTGTTAAACACAAGGGCCAGAAAGACACCTACGCATCAATTTGACGTAGTCCTTTTGGAAGGACTGCCTGTCATTTCACCAGTCAGTCAAGTCATGAACTGAGGGTGATTGTGGCTGTGGAAATGTAGCAGTCTTATGAGTATTTCAGACTAGCCAAAGCAAGATTGCAGGCTGTAGCGTTTTCAGAAGTGCTTAAGCAGGTTAGGTACCTAAAAGTTATTGATCTCAGAGGGAATTAGATACCAATTCAAAGCTTTACATACTTTCAAAAAACTGGTAAGCACCCATGTTCAGGTTTCTTGCCTACTGACCTGCAGGGTCTGAATCTCTATCTCGTCTCATATAAGCCAGGGTAACATAAAAAGTGACATCTTCATATTGGTTGTGTGGGAGTTTTTAAAAAAGGAGCATGGTTTTGGTTTTTGTTACAAAGGATCAGGACATCATAAAAATTCATGTGGCGTTTGTATACATAACTTTTCAGCTGAACAGTTGTGCCTCCATCTCCCGAACATGTACATTTCAAATTTTGCCGCAAATGTGCTACATATATTTCAATTTTTGGCACAATACTTTAAAACCATTTTTGTAACTCTCTGTCTTCATGGTATTAGGCAGTTTGTACAACACTCTTGAAAATGTTTCTAAGTAAAAAATTGAATTCTGAGATTTGGGGTGGGGAACCCAAATTTTGGGACCTACTATGGTCCAGTCTAATTTTAATGAAAATGGTCCAACACTTAAATGTCCAGATAGCTGGGCTGTATCATGAATTATAGAGTATTTTTTGTATACACGTACCAAGTATGGCACCACAATAATAATATTTTAATTATTATTTATTTATAAGATTCTCCATAATTTTTATATGGAAAGCCTTAAATACCCATTTATCTGTTTTCTGTGTGCTTTTCTCTCATAAAGCCAAGCCTTTAAAACCCTTTAACATTAATTATTCCACGCAAAACTGTGAGATGCGCTCTCCTTTTTTTTGTCAAGTAGACTTGTTGCCGTTTGACAGCAAGATTCTGTGCATGCTTCTGTTTTGCAATTTTATGTTAGAGTTGGAAAGATTTTGAGCTCCCTGTACACTTTTTTCCGACAGATCAGAGGGAATAATCATTTATTTGCATTGCAGAAATGATCAGTGACTTCACTTGTAGGTATAAAGGAAGTGCATGTGGAAACAGAGTCCCCTCTCCACAGAGATAACATTTTCATTTTTATTGAGAAGCGTCATGTGAATGTGGAAAATAGTGATGACTTTTTCACTGTTGCCGAAACTGATGATTGAAAAGAATCAGGTTACTTTTTTTTAAATACATGAGCTGGTAAAATAGATTATTTCCATCTTGTGGCATTGTTAATTGGCTAATTACTGTTTACCACTATAGTGGCATTCTTTTTATGAGAAGTTGAGTGAACAGTGAGGGATGAAAATCCACAGTTTAATCTAGAGAAAGAGAAGATGTTATTAGAACAAAGTTGAAATTACAAACACTGAGAAATCCACAAATGGAAATCTCCATGAGTGGGTCACTAGGATAAGAAACATATTCCTGCTCTTAGCTGCTCTTGGGTATCATGGTCTCTGCTGAGACAGGTAATGGTGTATTAGGGATTAAAGTAAGGTCTTTCTGATTTGTTTGCATTTTAATGAGAATGTAATTTCTTAGTCTTACCTCCATGTAAAACCTCCACACTGTCAGATTTGTAGGGATGTTCATGAGTTTAAAAGGAATGGTAGTTAATTAGCATTTGGAATATACTATAGCTTTGAAAATGTGGACTGGGGGTGGGATAAGTCTGAAACCAAAATAGACTAGCACACCATAAGTTTCTATTTGAAGTGAACTAATTGAACTAAATTACTGGGTTTTACATTAATGTATAGTCTGTCTCCTGAGTCTTATTATTTTTATTAAATTGCTCCTTGTTAGAAATGGCTGTTGTTGAGTCCATGCATTGTTGACAGAAGAATATCTTCAACTTTACCTTTGATCATTCATGGTATGCTATTGATCTGTGGAACAATATTCTGTAGTTTAGGCTTTTAGAGCACAAGAGCAAAACTTTTATAAACTGAAAGAAGGCAGGTTTGAAGAGATTTTAGGCCACGTACTTAAACACTTTTCTTTTAAGTCTTTGTTCAAGAGAGTTTTGTTCACAAATAAGCCTACAGATATTGAGTTGAGTTTTTAAAATTTTACTCAAAAAAAATCTTCATTTCCTCATCTGAGGTATGCAGTCTGTTGTAAGACTTCCAGTTGTAAACAATTTGTTTGTTAAGTAATGTACAAATATCTAAATAATTGTTTCTTTGCTATTTCTCAATCTTAGCCTCAGCTGTATTGTTCCTGGAATCTTTGCTAAATTTATTTCCAAGGCACTAACTCATGGGAGCAGTCCCATGATTTCAAGGTGAAAGACTCGAGCGGGCTTTTGTAACATTTTATTTATGGAGTTCATTTATTGACTTTTCTGTAATGCTCAGCACTGTGATGTCTGAACGCCTCATGGACACTAATGCTTCGAGTATCTCAGCACTCCAGTGCAGTTGGAAAGTTTTATTTTATGGATGGGGAGTTGGAGCACTTAAAAACTGGCTGGCACAGTCACACTGGCACTTTGTAGCAGAGTTGAGGAAAGAACCTGTATTGTCTAATTCCCTCTCCAGCACCTTGAACGAAACACCATCTTTCCTCTCTAAACAAGTTTGCACTTGTTTTCCAATGACAGATAGACAGTCAAAGTGGTTTAAAGGTCTGTCATGGTTGGAAAACATCAGCTGTGATTCCAAAGTTAACTAGGAGCTTAAATTTCTCCTCTGCTGGCAGCGGCCATGGCCGCTTGAATTGCGGGCACCACAAAACCCCTGGGGATGCACCATGACTTTGTCATAGTTCAGCTGAAATTGAAAACTCTGAGTGTTTTGGGACATGGAACAGGCACCAGTGAACTGTGAATTCTATCTATATGTATGTCTGTATTTTTGCAGGGAAATCATTGAAAATGCTGTGAAGGAGGAGGGAGCAACATAATTGCTAAAAGAGAAGTGTTTCCATGTGGGAACATCATCAGAGTGAAGGAAGGGTTGTTGGGAAAATAATTCTGATCATCAAAGTTTATTTGAGTTTGGTACATCTGTATAAATGCAATTTACCTTCAGATGTAATTGGCTGTTGTGTTGAGCTCCCTGTCCACTGTGAGGAAATCACCGTTATGGCTTTCATGTGGGAAGGAATTCAGGAGTGCCTTGTTTACATTGCTACCATTTATAAAACATTTAAAGCAGCTATTCTGCTGAATAAACATTCAAGAGCCTGAAGGATAAGCATATCGCTTAAACTTCTTAAGACTAAACTTTCCAAACCATTTCCTGCCAGAGGGACCTAGCAGTAAAATTGCAAACTCTGTGCTCCAAGATGAGATAGGCAGAATTAGATTAAGCAGCTTACTGTTGACATGTCTATTGATCTGGGTTCAGCGCCGTTTCCTGTCTCTGCTAGCAGTTAGATTGCTGTGTACAATAACACAGTGGCCTGGTTTATGTGAAACTGGGGGACTCCGAGCATCAATTACTCCAGGAAGGCAGTGGCACTGGGAGATAAGGTTAAGCCGCTCACAGTGTTTAAGACTGCTGAAACCCAAGCAACATATTTGCTGTCTAAATTGCTGCTTATAAATTTGACAGAGTTACGTTTATGTTGTTGATTTTTTTCCCCTTCTCCAAAGAGAGATCATCCTGTATTATTCTCTGCAGGTAGCAGTTTGGTTCTCATTATAAACACGCATTGTTCGTTAGCCTTCACTTCCTATCAGTCCTTTGTTAAAAGTTCCAAAGCATCACCTGAATATTTGAATAGAAAATACTTAGACATGAGGGAGAAAGGCATGAAAGATTATAGAAAATACCCATAATAAAGTAACAAAATTTTCATGGTCATATTAATTCTGGTATTGCATTAAAGATATTTCTTTTTATTTTTTTTTCCTTGCTATTTAGGAACACAGCATTGAATAACAGCAGCAAAAAGGAAAAAAAAATCTTGTACCCTTGAATTTCTCATTTAGTGTTCTGTTTTCTTCATAAGCAGTTCTCTCTTATGCTGTGTGACTTTTTTCTTTTTCTCAGAGACTGTTAACAGAATCAGTTAGAAGCAAAATGATGCTTTTCACATTTAAAGAAGCCTGTAGAGAATTGTTTCAGGGGTCTTCTTGTGATTAACTCAACCTGGAATTTTTTTCCTCTGGAAGTGTGTCATGCAGAAGAGGTTTTCTCCAGGGGGCACCTTTTAAGTCACTTTACAGGTGGCTATTTCAGTTTTATGCCACACATATTTCTATTGTCTTAAAATCAACCTTCAAAAAGAAATTCAGTATTCCCATAGAAGTATGAGCAAAGTTGTGTCAGTTCTGGCATTGTGATGGGAGATCTGTGCTGTGAAACTGATGAAAGGAAATATTTTAATAGTGACATTTGAGTTCGTTTATCATGACATTTTAGGGACTTGGTGGTATATATTTTTATCTTTGAACAATCTCCCAGCAGTCTACTGCCATTAAAGTGGGGGAGGGCACTCCTTCCACACAGAACGCAGTGCTATAAAAGTCCAAAAAGATACAGTAGTCAGCTGTGATGAACTGAAGTAGTTCTAACTGGTATGTGACAAAAAATGGAATTGTCTCCTTTTATTAATTTTTAAATATCTTGTCACGCTATAATTAACATTGCCCTATGCTAAAATTACAACAACATCTGAGCTTCTGTATATTGGCTCATACCTTGATGCTATAAATGAACATAGGAATATGGGAAAGCTAACAGAACATATTTCAAGTATGTTTTAGCATTTCACTGGCATATTTTTGAGTTTTATTTTAATGAGTTGCTGATTGATGTTCTTGTTGGTAGTGCATAAGGGGCACTAAAGTACTACCAGCAGGTGGGCACTAATAAATACTTTATATTGCTGAAGATTATAACTATCAATACAAAACCTACTCCAATTATTGCAAGGAGGCTGAACCCAAAAAGTCCAATGTCACCGAGGTTTATAATTCCGTCCTCATCTAAAGCTATTGTGCAGGTACATGTGTGATCTTTATGGGGAGTATCCACTTTCAGACACTGCACTGCCTTATCACAATAGGTTTCTGTCATTTAGTGATTTAAATTACATCCTTTTATTTTGTTAACTCCTTTAATAAGTGTTTTAAACTGCCACCTTTCTGCTCTTTCTTTCTTGCACCTTCTCCCTCCTGCAGAGTCTCCTTGCAGGCTTGCTAATTCTTCAGGGGTTTTCCTGACACCTTCCTGTCCATCAGTCCTGTACAGTTAATCAAGGGAACCAGTGAGCATGCAGAGGTTAGCCTGGAGCAGAGTTAATCGGGTTGGCTTTGACTTAATTGTGCCTATTGTTATAGGGGAAATCAGCACCTGGTGCAGAGGGCCAGTGCTGCTGATTGCTTGAGAGGCTCAGCTTGCAGTACTGTGTACAACATGATGACTTGCCCCAGAGTTGCTTCTAGTTGTAAAGAAAGAATTCTAACATTTTTAACCTAGAAAAACATGAAAGTAATAGCTTAAAATTAGATAAGCTCATATCCTGGGAATTAAAACAAAGAACAAATGAATAATACCCATTGCAGCTACTCTTTTTGGCTGCTAAAATTGTATTGGAAGTGAATTGATTGTAGCACATATGTATTTAACTATGAGCACTCTCTAGCACATCTGTACATTGTCTAGCATAGCATATAGAAACAAGGAACTATGGGAAAGTGATGTGGAGTGACACAAATCAGTGTCTGGAGACATCAAAAAACCATGGTTTTTTAAGGTCCAACACAGCTTTATCACAGACTGTCACTGGTTGTAGTTTAGCTCATTTTCCACCAAAAAAAAATAGCAAAACAAGTGTTGGATTCCCACTGAAAGTGAGCTCATGTTACATGAAGAACAGTTGCATTAGTTTCGTGCTTTGATTGAAAGCAAGCTAAGAATAAGGAGATTTGGACAAAATAAATCTTTTGATTGTTGACTTGCAGATGCCTAGATGACTACAGACCTTGCTATAGCTCTGCAGTTGTGTCTCTTTGATGGTGTTGATATTATAAAATGAACTCTTACAGAGTAAAGACATATCAAGCCACTAGAAGCCAGCAGAAAGCAGTGTAAAAGCCAGGCAAATTAGAAAAGGATAGAAATGGTTCTGCAGATGCTGTCAGATGAGCTGTCACCCAATAGCATAACAGCAGAATATTTCCAGTTCAGCCTTACAGACCACATTTTTATGTCACAGATTTTTCTAAAGTTTTTAAAGTTCTCCTGTGTTGGGGTAAGGTCCAGAAGCCACAATGTCTTCAGCTATATGTGAGGTACCTGTAGTAGTGTGATAAATAGCTCACGTGTGCCAAAGGGTAGATGCACTTTCTCTTTTCATGATACTAGTGATACATTGGTATCATTCCAATGTAATAGTAAGTTAAAAAAACCACATAAAGTTATTATTTTTCCAATATTTAGCATTGTTTTCCTAGCTAAGTATGAAGGGAATTAAATCTTTTTGAGGTTTTCCAAATGACAAACTGCCAAATGGTATCAGGGCTCTCAGCATCACAAAGGAATGTACTGTAAAAAGTTAAGTAGTGTTTTAGTAAATCACTGGATTTTATGAAATTAATTTGAAAATTAATTTATAATTCACTTAATAATTACAAGAAACACTCCTGAAATTATTTACATTTTCCTCTCATTGGTTTCATGTGACCAGAGCTTTAAACTGAAATAAAATATTTTTATTTCTTCTCATTTTCTCTGTTTCATTATATGTAAGACTTGAAATCCAGTGCCATTTTCACAGTATAAAAAATTTATTTTATTTGCTCAATTTGATTTTAAACCTTTTTTTATGAAATCCTACAACTTTTAAGTTCTATCAAAATAGCTTTTAGTGATTTTTTTTCCATTTGAAATGGAATTGTTTCTTGAGAGGAAAGTTTGTGCTGTTCTAAAGACATGGAAGAATTGCACATATGACAGTGCTGTTCGTGCTAGCTTTTTGCCTGAAGCTCTCATGATGGAGTCATTTACAATTTTACTTCTTTATTGATAAGCCATTATCTCTAGACTGTTTTTATAACTGCAGGGTTTTGCACTTTGCCACAGAAGAGTAGGACTAAATTCCCAGCAATCTATTTCCCTAATTTCTCCATAATGCACCGTGACCTTTCCCAGGATGGTGTTTCTTTTTTGGCAAGATGAAGAGGAAGGAAAATAAGAGTTTGCCCTTTCCAACTAATTGACCAATGTTTTGCTTTAAAGGTAGTGTTACCTTTTCAATGCAGTTGTTAAAGATATAATTTCTTTATTCCTTTGTTCTATTGACTTCTCCAATACTCTGGAACATACCATAACTGCAGTCTAAAGCTTATTATGTAGAAATTACAAGTAGAGCTCTATTCAGTCTATTATTCAGTCACAATGCTTGCAAGTAATACCCTTGGTAATGTTTGTTACAATATGGTGATAACAATTGAAGTAATTGTTTACTAATTTGTTCTCTTAATTGTGTTTTAACATTCTGATCTTTAAAGGATGTCCTGTGGGAGGAGGAGTAGTTTTTCGAGCTATGTATTATGAAAGAATGGGAAAATCTTTTATTTGTAGGTAATTCATTTTAGGAATAAAAGTTAAATAATATTCTATGAATAAAAATGTAATAGGCTATAAGAAAACTTTGGGGTTCTTGTGTTTTCATGAGGAAAAGTTATTTTTGTAAAATGTTCTCAGGAAGATGTGTGATCTGGATTGCACAAGCAGCTATAAAGTGAGACTCAATGAGGAAATAAAGGCACTTTGCATTTACTGATTCTGCTCCCAAGCCATATGTTTTAACATGCATGGGGTTTGTTTTGCTGTTTCAGAGCGGAGAAGCAGTAAAAGCAAATATTCACATATACACGCACAGCAGACTCTAAATTCAGCTCTTTCCGAACATAAATTTGCTATCTTCCAAGTAGGAATGGAAGGTTCCCTGTGATGTGGCAGAAGCTGCAGCGCATAAGGAACAGGCGTACGCTGGATAGACAGACATTCTCAATACGTCAGACTTCTCCGTGCTCAATTGGAAAAGCTATTAAGCAGTGACTGCAGGGCAGTGTTTTTACTTTTTCCATGTCTTGGCTTGTTTATGTTAAATCAGACCACAGGAGGTCTGTTGCGTTTCTCTGGCAGTTATTGCAAGGCTTGCTGTGGCAAATTCTATTTATGACACTTGCTGTATCCTAGGTGCAGTGAATCTTGGCAGACAATCTGGAAAATTTCCCATCTTTGTACTTGCAGAATATAATATCTCAGTAATGGTGTGATTGTGGTGACTCACTATGAAGGTCCTAAGTTCAACTACCACAGTAGCCAAAAAATCTAGACACATTTTAATTGCTGGCATGACATTTGAAGTATTTGCTTCATCTGTGGATGTAAAATATTAAACTGAAACTCCTCCTGTTTTGGCTAGAGTGTATTCAAATTGAAGAAAAGATTCAAGAGCAGCATTTCAGAGGTGTAGGTTAATGGCTTCTGGCCAGCATTTTTTTACCAATGTGATGTCTGTTAAGAGCAAATATTCTTACGTATGTGTGTTTTGGCACTGCAGCTATTCTCACTGATGTGTGCACTGTCAATCACGTGATTGTCCTACATAAATAACATATTGATGATTACAGAGATCTGGGATTCTGTTACGGTTCTGCAGGAGTGTAAACAAGTTGTCAAAAATCATTTATCCATCCACTAAATGGCATTGGTTATTCCATTTTAAAGTCTCACTGCAAAATCACCAACCAACTTTTCTTAAGGCAAAAGGGAACCTTGTAAAATCAGAGACCATTGCAACCTTTTGGTAATATATTTCATGTTAACTTAGGAAATGTAAAAACACATGTAGTTTATTTACAAGAGAGTAAAACAACGTGACAGCGAATGGTTGAACTGCGCTCAACAACTTTCTTCTGGGCCTTTGAGAGCCTTCTGCTGCTTTGAAAACCTGCATCTCATGGTCAAGCAGGGGGAAATTAATCTTCTGTTTATGAAACAAACCAAGTTATGGCCTCAGGACCCCATTCTCTAGAGCAAGAATGATGATTATATAGATGGCCATCAAAGGGCCAGTGCTCATACGACTGCTGGGTGAATAATAAGGCTTCTGTAGGAGTTTTGGTGTCTTGTCTTTGTATTGGGCTGCTGATGCAGTTTGATAAATGTGTAGAGCTGGAGGATCCATGGGGTAATTGGCACAACTGCCACAGATCTCTGGGAGGTTGCCTGGAGCATCTGCCCTGAAGCTGAGAACCGGCTCTGGCGATGCCACAGACCTATTTGCCATCTTGCCATTGTTTCCATGTAGTGACAGAGCACATGGGTCCACTCAGTTGCTTGTGGAGGCTGCATCAGCATGGAAGCATGGACTAACCTTTTCCTGGCATCTCTTTTTCTTGTGCCATACCGGATTTCCAAATTCTCATGCAGTTTCACGTCTGTCATTGGCATGGAAGTGTTGACAGCTGCTACATGATGGCAAAGCAAATACATCCTTGCCTCCTTGCAGTCCTCCCACTTGTGACTCACATGGGTTTTTTTTAAGGGAGACTGTAAAGACTTTAAGGACAAAGGATTTCTCTCAGCATTTTGGGGGGCATTTTCTTTCTTGTGCTAAGAACTATCAGAATAATAAATTTTGCAGTAGTGGATGTACCTGCTTTATAAGACCAACACCTGTGGACTGCCATAATTAATGTGTGAATCTAAAAGTGGTAAGAGAAGACAAAAGAAGTGAAAGAGAGCTCAGTCTTGTGCTTCCCAGCTGCTGATGCCGGTGACTTCAGGAACGAATGCCGATCATGCCAGAAATGCAAACAGCATGTGGACGGGTTTGTTTCCATTGTAAAGAGATAGGATGCTTAATTAATTTCCTGAGGCCTCTGGGCTGCCATTGACAAAAAGTGCTTACACCACAAAGTTAGGTTGCGGGTTAAGGGTAGGGTTAGGGAAGGTTTGAAGTGCTGATCCCTAGACTCAAATTACCTTTAACATTTTCTTTAATGATACAGATACACTGGTTTTGCTTAATTACACTTTGCTGTCTCAAGCAATCTTTCCCTTGAGTCACTGAAAGTTTTATTACAACACTTTAATCTGATTATGAAAATTAATATACTTGTACCATCTTTTAATTTGCACAAGTAAAATCTCATTTTTTTCACATTTCAACCTGATTAGAAGTATATAATAGAGACTTGTGAATTTCAAAGTCTAAAATCTTCCAGTGCAATATGTTATGAAGGCAATATAATAAAAAGTAGTATATTACTGACCTGATGAAAATCAGTACAAAATTATTTAAATAATATTTATGAGTTGAAATCATACAAGTCAAACTTAGGAAATGCATATCTTGAATCACCCAGGAACTTGGATGAAATATAGAAAAGCACACATGTAAGAAAAAAGAGTGGGAGGAACCCTGAGCAATGATCATGAGAGCCTGAAAACACACATTTTGTTTCCTAGCACTTGTGTGTTTGGGTTTAGTTGAATCAGAATGTATAAAGTATATTCCCTTTTACTGTTAGCTTGAGGCAGCCCTGCTTCTAGGATATTGGTGTCCACAGTAACCCTGGGTTTTGCCACCAGTGCCTCTCCCCTGCAGAGCTGGAGTGCCCCAAGGCCCCCTGCAGAGGTTTGAGTGCTGCCTCAGGGGTGTCACCCTCGCCTGGCCACCCCAGGAATGGGGTCACTGCAGGATGTGCCAAGCACACACTTCTGCTGCCTTCACTTGAGCTGAGTTGAAGCCCTTGAGGGGTGGGTTATCCCTGATACTGCTCTGTGAGTTACTGACACCAGGGATATGGTGAAAGCTGATAAAAGTGTTCTGTGGCTGACAGTAGGATGTTTAACAAATCCAACCCATGATTATTTCCAGAGACCACTTTTGCACTACAGAATTTCCTAATGTGCTGCCTTAGAAAGCTCAGCTGTAGGATAGCATCTGCTCCATGGTTTTATCTTTCTTTGCCTTTTCTGCAGTTCCTGATTTTACTTGGATGTTGTAGAGGCATGGTAGTTGTAATAGGACACAGGTTGAATGTGATGGAGAAATAAACTAAAAGAGTTAAACTGTGTGCAATCTCTAAGGAATGAGAAGCCATTGGCCATCTTAATGCTGAGAGCAGATATGGTTCAGTACCAGCTGATTAGGGGTACAGCTGGCAGCCAGAAGGGCTGTGGCTGCATATCAAAATGGTATCTTTACAAGGCTAACAAAATATGCTGAATATAAGTGTGAAATTACAGAGAATTTATTTGAACACATTTTAACATCGTCTAAGAGATAATCCACAGACAGCACAGGACTTAAAATCACTTAAATTTGTACATGCATGTTACACCATTTTTTCATTAGGGAATCTGTACTTTTCCCCTTCTGAACCTGGCAAAGACTGAGGATTAGAAAATTAGTAGAATAAAAATTCACATAACACCCAGAATATATCAGAATGGTGATTCACCTTGTTAAGAAATTAAATTCTCTTAGGGAGAAAAAAAGTTGCATTTCGCATGTCTCTACATCAGAAATGTTGCTGGATTATTTTCTTAAACCTACTAGGTGAAAAAAAGTCACCATTTCTTAGAAGTGCCATTTGATATTTATGAAGATATTAAAAGCGATGTCATAAGTAAAATAAAATAAGCATTCAACATGTTTTTTACAGAAATAATATTTTCATTTAAAGTCAAAATGATGGATTTCCTTACTACCCTTTTTCAGCTTTTTGTGCAAATTGTATGTAAATGAATGCAAATAAGCAGCCCTCACTACTAAGTTGCTTAGAAGTATAAAAATGCATAAAATTAAGGTGTTCAGACAGAGCTGTGCATCTCATTTATGTAAAGAATGTTTAAATTTAAATATTTCAGTTTAAAGTGTTATTGTTTCAGGTAATAAAATGCTTTTTTGTGCATTACAGAGGAAGTGCACAGAAATTTTGTTACCTTCTGAAGACCGATTAGTGTATATGGGAGTTAGTCCTGTGTCAGCCAACCTAACAAAACAGACAAACAAACAAACAAGAAACTAGGAAATAACTATGAGGTCAGCACTGCGATTTTGAATGCTTTCCACCCAAGTGTGGACTAAGTTTTCATGACCTGTTTTTGTCTGCCTTTCATGACTTGTTTTTCTCTGCCTTTCTAGTTAACATTTCTGCAGTGGATAAACCTGAAACCTAGTGGAAAAGAAACCTTGAAAAATCAGAAGCACAGAAAACTTTCTTTTTTATTCAAACTTGTGTAAAACCTGGTGCTACAGCCTGCAGACTCCCCACCCAACTCTAATGGGGCAATGCAGCATAAGAAAGGAAAATTCTGCTTGATTTTCAATAAGATACCAGGCTTGAGTAATGCCTGTGGTGCTGTATGGGATTAACGATCTTCATGCTATTTATAACGAGGCAAACTAAAATGCAATTTTTAGAGAATTATTGGAGTTTTATTGTGCTGCCTGGCCAAATTCAGTGAGTAGTACTCATTAGTGTGTAAAACAGAGTTAATTTATACTGAATATCCCCCATCTTCATATGTGAGCTCTATGTAAATCATCTTTTCTGGTCATTAATTTAGGCTGTTTGCATTTCCTTTGCTGTGGGAGCATAAGTATGAAATATTAACTAAACTTCCCTGGTGAAAGTGCCCCCTCATGCCTCATACTTGACGTGGAAAATGTTTGCTCTTCTTGCAGAACTCCCCTGTAACTGAAGGGTGAGAGCTGTATTATGCAGTTGAAATGCTTAGTGATAATTGGCATTTAAAACAAGTTTCCATAGCTCTAGAAACAGGAAACCAAGGTATCTCTAGGAAGTCATTCGATGAACACTTCCGAAATATTGGGCAAAGTGTAGGGAATCTTTGAACGATTGATTCCATCGTGATTGATCTTAGAGTTTTTTGAAGTAATTGATGGTATTTTTTTTAGTTCAGTCCGTTAGTGCAAATAATTATTAATCAATATGCACTCAGCTCTTACTTTAGAAGATAATTTTAACACATGATTTATTCTGAACATTTCAATTGAACTACCTTTACAAGGAGAAAATCAATTGGCTAGTGGTCTAAAGCACTTTAATTATCTGAAGAGCTGTATTCCATTTTAGGGGTTTTTTAAGGGGTTTTTTTGGTGTTGTTTTTTTTTTTTTTTTTAATACAGTGCCCCATTGTGATATAATCCTTCTGCCAGGCTGTACTTTGCTATCCTCAGAAATACACTAATTCTCTATTTCAGGTTATTTAGTCTTAGAAATTTTCAGTTCAGTACTGAAAACACTACGATTAAACTCTAACATTGGAAGTTAAATAACGTGCAAAATGAAATAAAAATATAGCTTTTTCCAGATGAGAAAACAGTTGGTTGGGTTTGTTGGTTTCGTTGGTTTTTTTTGTGAATGTGTCAGCACATTTGTAATTTCTTTAGATGTTTTCTCTTTCATAGCAAGCATAGCAGTGGAAAATTACAGTTAATTTGAAATGATAGCGTGATGCCAGAACTTAGACAGAGGTTTGAAACATTATAGGACAAAAGGTGAAATCATTAATTCATTTGCAGTGAATATTAAATTCCTGAAATATGCATTACTCTCTCATTATATTTATATTTATGTGTTTTAATATGCCTGTAAATATTATTGTGAGTCTGAAGGAGCATTTGTGCCGTGTCCATGAGCATGTCAATACAGCCTTTCAAAGTAATTTGCACTTGGGCTGAGGCATAAGGTTATGGAGCCATCTGTTGTCATGAAAAATCATTAGAATAAAGAGTGTGGTACAATTCCACTCATGTTCATGATACGTTGCATTTCAACACCACCAGTACAAACACTTCTCTCAAATGCCCTTCATAGGCCTAACAGGGAAACCTGAAAAGAGTCTTGTGAACAAATGGATCAAGTGCCAGTGGATTCACACAGACCTAAGACTTCAGCCTGCAGAGAGTCTTGTGGTGGCTCTTTGGGATCTGGGGTGGGTTGCCCTGAAAGTTCCATGGGAAGAGTTTCTGTCTCTAACAATAAAAGGAGTTGATGCTCTTGAAATGGCCTGAAGTTAATGTTTGATTATATATTCATTCTTTATTGTGTATTTTGTATTTTTCCCAAATTGGACAATGAACATATAATCATAAACATCCAGTTTGCTACTCAATGAGATTATAGTAAGTGTTTCTCAGTTCTCATGGCTTTCTATAAAGCTGCAAGAGATGAGAATCGTTTGTTCCTTTGGAATAGTACAGGATTTTTTTTTTTTTTTTTTGCTTGGTATACCAGAAAAGCTATATATCTTCAAAGTAGGAAAGTTTAGATCTTAGGGTTGTATTTTGCTGGAAACATTCCTTAAGAAGATTCCTTGGAGGATGTTAGTAATGTACTTGTAAGATTTTTAAAGAAGCCAATAATAAAGAGATAGCACTACAGTCTGAGGACCCAATTACTGAAACACTTGTACATATGTTTACTTTTAAGTCATTAAGTACTGTGCATATGGAAAACATCATGTCCTTCATTTCTGAGCCTTGATCTTCAAATGTAAGTGTTGTAGAAGCAGGGTTTTTGAATTTTATCCTGTTAGATGCTGAGTACCTTATTTACTGTCTGATCTACTGGGAGATCTGCCTGCTCGATAGCTTGTAGCAGGTAACTTTGTTATCCAAGCAATTGGAAAGGAAGGAGTGAGTTTGCTTTAGGGTGTAAAAATATATTTTACTTGATGTTAATTCCTACATCTGACAGCATGACTGGCTCTGAATGACCTCCCACAGGATGTCCTAGAAGGAATGCAATGGTAGTGTGTATATTCCTGCTAAGAGCCTGTGACAGATGATCATACTTTAAATTATGTTTCGGATGAGACAGACAGAAGCAATAACAATGTGAATATTGGAATAAACCTTTGCTCATTTCAAGTGGATAATTAATGTTGTCAGTGGCTTGATCTGAGATCAAGATTTCTATAGGAGTAAGAGAAAGGTCAGACTTTAGACATATTTGCTGCTCTTATTTGGTGTCTGAGAGTCTGTGTGCTCTCCCCTTCTGCAGAAATAGCAGCTCTTTTGTTTTCTTCTGTAACGATGCCTGTAATCTGAACTTTTGCATTAGTGTACGTAGCTAAAGTTATTAATGAGAATTCTGACCTGGTTCAAATCAACCAGTTGTTTTTCTTTTAGTTCAGTTAATGGCCTTTCTATTTTTTGCTCAATAGCCTGTTTGAAGAATAACTGTTAAAAACCTGGGATTGGAAGCAGTGCTATATCATCTGCCTTATGAGAAAACAGATGAAGAAGATGTGTTCATGTAGCCAAATCAATAGTTTTTTAACCTGGCTGTTTTAACTATATTTTTTTTTAAGGTGATTATCTCCAACACCAGATAGTCTGTCTACTGGGTATAGTAAAGGTGATCTCTTTTAGGTTATTTAGTTCAATTTCCAACAGAAGTGAACTATTCAGGAAGTGTATTTAGAAAAGTCTATTTTTCAAGAGTTCTAAGGCTAGAACAAAGGACAGGGGATCATGATGGTGTGCTGGTAGGGCTGCCACACACAGAAGTACAATAGCGAGCACCTCTGACTGCAGAGGAACTGTCGAAGCACTGTAAAAGCAAGTTGCTGTGTGTGAAAGATCAAGCAGGTTAACTCCTGGGATTTTTTTCTATCAAGATGCTTTCTTCCTTCCATTCTGTTGCCTGCTGTCTTCAGAGCACAGTGGTATTGAGGCTCTGCAGATTTAAAACATCTGTCTTACCATCTCCAGTGTACTACAGAAGGATAGCTCTCAATTTAGTCCTAAAAAATTTAGCTGCATGTTAGGGTGCTTTTGTTTTTAGGAATTTTTATCCTTCTTGAGGCTAGAGGCTAGGCAGCTATTTTCTATAGTGTTTTCTGTATCATGACCCTATTGTTATTTTTTTAAAAGAGTATTTTTAGGCATTATTACAGAATTCAAGTCTATTTAATTAAGTCTGGATTAGGAACCTAAATTATTTTGTATTGCCCAACTGAGTGTTTTCTTATGTGTCTGAATTCTGTTTTTGAGGCGCATGAAAACAATGGCAGGCTAGGTATTTTTGTAAGGAAGGAGTCCATAGTGTTGTTTTAAAACATAGTTGAAAATAGATACTTCTTATTAATTTTAAATCATGGATAATGCACTCATATAAAACACTGGACTTTTCATATTGCAGTGAATTTGATTAATTTGGCTCATTGTGTACAAATAAGTCTGAACTAAAAATGCAAATAGATTTAACATCATATGCAGAAGCGGGCATTAAAACCAGGTCTTGAGAAAAATGATGAAGTTTACGTTTTCAGGTTATATGATGCAAATACAATTATAATGTCTTTATAGGTACTCACCACAGGCTTAAGCTTTCAGGTTTGAGCTCACATAAAACTGTCTTAATTTAAGAGCTATGTCGTGTTAGTGTTGGATAACTAGCTAAAGGATAAATCTGTACTTAATACAAATCTGTCTGAGTTGGTGATGTTGAATATAATTTATATAGAAAGTATAGGTTTTTTGTGAGAAACAGAGCAGTTTTATTTGACAGCTTTAGTTGTAGGCATGGTTATTATCCTCTATTGTTGCATATATTCTCAGGAACATTTTTTTTCCTTTTGCACCTTACTTAGCATTTGAGGATTTAGTTTTTTATTTTCATTTTCTGCTTACTCACAATGTGTTTTTGTGCTACAGTTTGGGTGTTTCTATTGTTTGTAGCCATTTTTGTAATCATAAAATCATAGAATTGTTTGTGTTGGGAGGGACATTTTAAAGGTTATCTAACCCACTCCCCTTGCAGTGTGCAGTGAAATCTTCAAGTAGATCATGCCGAGATCTTTGTTTAGATCTCTGATATTTGCTGGTGTTTTAAAAGGAGGAAGGAGCCCACTGTGTGTGGTGATCATGTAGTATAAGGGCAGCCAGAGATGACTCCTTCATTGCTTTTTGGGAGGGCAGGACCAGAGGCTCATGGCTTATTTCAGAAGTCCTTCATTAACTGGATGTAGGATGAACCATTCTCATAACTGATGAGGATCGTGTGCTGTTCATAAATAATGTGCAATTAGCATAGGTTAATAATAAGCAATATGCAGCTGAAATGTCAGCATCCAAGCAGCTTAGACAACATCTGTTTGAGCAAAACATGCAATATACATCCTACCCCTGTTTTACAGAACACACTTGACCAAAATTCTTGGTTAACCAAGGTTTGTTTATCTCTCCCAGAGTTGTACAGCGTACAGACATTAGTCAGCTTTGCTGAGCATAACCCCTGTAAATCTGGCATTTAAGCCAGCTGGCATATTTCTACTGTATGCTGGGACTGAGAACATGAAACACTGTTTGGAAGGAGAGGAATCCAGTGAGCCTTGGAAAAGCTGAGAAAATCTCTTCCTAACTGATAAAATAAATGAAACTTTAGCTGAAGGTTTTGATGGTCCCTCAAGACATTTGACTAGGCACAAAAATGGAGGTATAGAAATGTGCACTGTGGCATATCTGCAACTCTCTCTTTATGATGTATGTGTATGTTCCCATATAAATAATGATATGTGAGTGCAAATCACAGGAGAAATTATGAATGCATTTCTAAATATAATATTCTGCCAGGATATTAAGTCCCTTTTTCAAGAACATCATAAGCTTCTTTGCACTAATAATTTATTTGAGAAGTTTAATAACTCTGCTCCATGTTTGTGGTCATGTGCAAACCACCTATTTTTTGTAGGGCCTGTTTTCAAAGTCAACTTTTGTTTCTGATTTAAGACCTTCTTCCTCTGTACTGGTCTGGTCAGTGTCCAGAGTATTATTTATTATTGCTCAGGCCATGGTTCTGTGGACTTATAGCTCTTCTGCAGTCAATAAAACAATTCCTTTTGTTACCAAGCCTATTTTTCCCACTATTACCTTGACTTGAAGAATGGATTTGCTTCATTGTATTAGAGAGAATATTTTCTGACAGCTTTTGAGTACAGATCATTAAAAAATTACCAGTTTGAAATGTTGACTTTTGTCTCTCTCTTTTTCTTTTTTTTTTTTGTCTCAAAAATAGCTTATTACATCTTTCAACTTTCTAAATAATTAAATCTCCTTGAAAACTCATGGGAATTCTATGTTGGATAGTACAGGTTGTAATTAAGTAGAGTTATTAACAATTTTGTTGTTGATAAATTCGGGCACAATTCTACTCTTTCTATAGGTCTGATCTTTCTGCACAGAGAAAGACTGATGTACTCTGTGTACTGCTGACAGTTTTACACTGTTGTAAAACCAGAGTAACAGAATACAAAACTGTGCCAAAATCATGTGGTAGCTATATGAATAGTATAAGATTTATGGTACCTTTAACTGTCCATTTCTTTACATTTAATGGCTCCTGTTCTGGAAATGATGAGCTAGACAAGTGTTTTGTTGACACTTGACAATTGACACCTGATTTAGGAAATTAATTATATTTATTCTTTTCAAATAAAACAGGAACTTTGTATACTCTGGAGTTTGTCCAAGTCCAAGCCATGCTAAAAACAAAGACAAAGTTCTGTTTAGGAGCTGTCTCTGTTGAGCAAAGGATGTCCTAGGGTGTTTAATCATAACCATCAGTATCAGAAAAGTGTCACCATTTCCCAGCCATGCTCTTAATGGTAAGCTCTTAATAATGGATTTCCAAGAAAACCCAGTGCATGTTATTATTTTGAAGTTTGTTCATCAGCTACCTTAGAGCCCCAGATATTTGCATTTTGAGTTATTTTTGTTCTCCTTCTCCCATACCTTTCTTTTGTTCACTGTTTAAGTGATAATATTTTGTAGAAGAGCAGAGCTGCTAATTTTAGTGCAGGGACATCCCTCAGTTATATCTCAGTTTTAAGAGGAAGTAACCAAACCCGAATCACTTCACTAGAGCTTTGCATGTTACTTTATTCAAGCCTAAAATCATGCTCCTATAAAAGAAGATGTAAGAAACTGCAAAGGTTGCAGCCCCTCATATTTATATTTTTACACCTTGTATTTCTGACAGAGTCAAACTAGGCTACAAAACAGGACATTTTATGTTTTTGAAAGGAGAGCTTTTACGCAGCAGAAATGTGAGCTGTGCATAGAAGTGCGTGCTTCCCATGCCGCTTAGAAAGGTAACCAGAGCTTCATTGTAACACGTGGGGCAATTCTTCATCCTTACCTTTCAGTACTGAATGCTACACAGAGGTTAATCTTCCTCAGCTGTTTATTCAGTAGAGAAAGAATTTTCCTTCCCTAAAAGCCTGTTTCCTCCTCCGTTGAGACCAGCCTGCTAAGGAATGGGAATGGCCATGTTCATGCTTCTGCATCATGCCCTCCTTATCCTGAGGCAGTAAAAAAAGGGTTAGTGTAGCTCAGGACAGGAGTGTAAATACTCTGAACGTGTCCCTGTGAGGGCAGAGAGGGGCTACCAAAGTGTAGCTCTGGTGTTCTATTTAGCAGACTGACTTCTTGCAATTTTAGAGGGATTTTGTTGTTCATGACATGCTGCTAAGTAGGTAATAGCTAGATTGCAGGTTAATGCAGGGGGCAGTTTATTTTTCCATTGGATTAAAGCTTGCAGAAAATAGATGAACAGAAGAGGAAAGATCAGAATTAGTGGAGGAGAAGTGACTTTGGGAGCTTTTAATCATTTTGCCTAAATTAAAAACCATCTGGTATTTTTAATTTTTTTAGAATACATAAGACAAAAAAAAGAGTCGGTTTCTGTCATGGATTTATTTTTCTGCTTCAGCAACCAATATTCAATTATTTATAATGATGTATCAGTAGCTGTGGAGGCTCAGATTTAATATGGTAATGGCAGTATTATATCAGCATGCAAACTTTAAAATGAGGTGGAATGAAACATTTTAAAGTAATGTTTTAGTCTCTTCTTTCTATTAACCCCTCAATAGCTTCAGCTCTTCTGTGCAGATGTGAGTTTTTCTAAAGAACAGTTGATTATGAGTCTGTGGAGGTTCATTCTTTCTGTAGATGCCCTATGAGGTTCTCAGGCATAGGTTCATAAAAATTACAAAATAATTCTATCAGAAGGTTGTGTGTAAGCAATATGAGTCCGTGTCCCATCTGTTCTGAGCAGTAAAGCAGGTATCTTTCTGATTTCCAATGTGTTTCACAGTGAATCAAGGCATAGTAAATGGGGGCAATTCAGACCCCATTCTCAATTCCTTGTTTATATTCTCTATGGGGAAATTCCCCTTCTGTGTTTCTCTGAGCATTGCATCTCAGATGTGTTCCACTTTTAAACAAGGATTTGGAGCTGTCATCTTTTTGATGTTACTTCTTACCTCATGTTATCGATGCTTACCATTCCAAGATCATGAGGGTGCTTAAAGAAGTCTTGAGATTAAAATTTTTCTGTTCTTTAGATGCATGTTATTGATTTTTTAGCCTTTAGAGATTTAGTGGCTTGTGTTTGCAGGCTTTTCTGCACCAGTCATGTGAGTAGGTCTTACTTTAAAGGAGAAAAAATTATTTTTTTGAGTAGTAGAACTGAAAGCCTTATGTCCTACAGATTTTTGTCCTGTATTTTCTAAACTCTTTGTTTCCAGAAAGATACCGGCTCCCTTCCTATTACACTCCCACCTGAAAAAATAGGCACCAGCTGTACAAAGTTCAGCAAGTCTAAAGCTACACATGTGCTGAGTAGCCAGGATAAGAGTGTTGGTCAACCAGCTGGCAGCTCCACAGCACTGTCTGAGGGCTGAGCTATGACCACAGTCCCAATGGAGGGGCCAGCAATTTCAGTTTCTGTCCTTGACCCAGACAGTGATTTGTATAAAACTTTAAGGAATTCAATTATTTTTGATACTTTTATCCCTAATTGTATCTTAAATCAGGCTGTAGTTGGTAAGATATTCATAGACTGAAATGCAGACCAGCATGATCATAAAAACTTCCTTTTCTTAGGCAACTAGATTAAAAATGCAAGGGATGTGCAACTTCCATCACTCGGCGCTTTGGGAAAATACATAAATGTCATAAGAGTAAGGATTAAATTGTGAGACTTGGATAACAGAACTGTTCTGCTCATAAACTGATCTAATTTCTCAGATATAAAATGTGTGATCGGGCTGTGCAGTTTTGAGAACATTTTTCCTATTTACCATGGCAGACTATTGGCAGGAAGAAGCAAAACTGCCTATTACATAGGCATGATAAAGCTGCAGCAACTAAATGGAAGTTGAAGTGGAAACCCCAGACAGAGGACTTTCATTAGGAGAGTAACAGCCTCTGCTCTCCCCCAGCATTGCTATTCACTTCATACTGGTGATTTTATAACCACGGAAAGCTCTGTGAATTTAATTGCTGGAAGTTAGCTTTTATTTCTTTTACCAACATCTAAAATTCATGCTCAGGAGCACCAGTCAGTCAGGAAATAAATCTTTGCTCCAAGTTAGCCTTTACAGGTGGTTTAAAGAAAATTTAGTTCCTTTCCACTTGGCCGTGCCAACACCTTTATTCCCTTGATGAGTTCGAAGTAAAAGTCTCCTCTGAGCTCACTGTTGGTGCTGATTGGCAAGCCTAGGGTGCTAAACAGCTGTGCAGGTGGCAAGCTTTGCCCTTGAGAGAAAGCACATCACCTCTGTGCCTGTTATTTTGCCTGAAAATACGTAACTGCACCTTTCCCAGAAGTGGCAGCAATGAAAAATTGTACCACTTTCTGCATCAGCAATTTTAAATGCTAATTGTACATGCTAGTGGATAAACATGGGGGCTTTTCTAACAAGAATATAATTTATCTTTTTATCCCTTCATCATCATGTCCACAGTGTTCTAATTAATAGGTTTACTGAAGTCTATTGTGTGGTAACTTTGTGGTATTTCTACTGTTTGGTGTATTTTCTACAGTAATGTGCAACTTTGTAATGTCTTCCTAGGTTTTCTGCTTCTTTCCTCTGAACATATGTTATGCCATTTGTCAAGTGATTTAATAGCACCCCTTGACCTTAAAAATAAAATAAAGCTAGATCAGTGTATAAAACCATGAAAAACTTTAAAAGCAGCCTCTGCTGCAGCTTTTCTCACTCAATCCAAGAGCCATGAGACAGAATCATTCATTACTTGCTGTTCCTGCAGTAGGTGAAATGACAGGGTATGTCTCCTTATTTATCACAATGTTTAGTTTACATAATGGAAGGTTTAATTTTTGGTAAGGAGAAGTTATTAAAAGAAGGTACAAAAAGAGTGAACTGTTACAGTAAAGAATTATTTATAATATACTGAGTGTTAGCCAGAAACACTGATTACTTAGCCCATTACAAGCACCTGTACCACTGTCTTATGGTGTTCTTTATCACTGAATTAACAGAGATCATATTTACATTAGTGCTTAAATTCAATGGGAAAAAACAATGTGGCATGAATTTGACAGATGTACCATAAGAACTTAAACACCTGTTTTCTGTTTGGTAATTTAAGAGCTTTGGAAAGCACAAGCACATTGCAGACCTAGGGCATGTGTGACGAACATAATTTCTCTTTAAGATTCTCAGTCATCACATAAAAGCGATTTTTTAAAAATGTTTAGGATTTGGGTTTTTTTTATTGCAATATTTCAACTTTAATTTTCTGCTATTGTGAAACTGATAGTTGTTAGTAATGTCTTAAAATGTGAGCAATTCTTCTATCATGTAGCATGAAATACTGCAGTGCTTGAATGCACTTCCCCAGCTCAGTAATTTGCAGCGAGGGGCTGCTCTGTCTGCTCTTCAAAGGGGAAATTCTTTAGACCTATTTGCAAGTGTGAATCCGGGGCGGTGTCTCAGAGGTCAGTGCATTGCCATATGGAAGCATATTTCAGTCTACCTTTCATCCTTTCTCCTTGTGCTGGCATGGTCTGTGTATGAGAAATGAGAGCAGAAAGAGGTGGGTGGAAAGGGGGAGATAATATACTTACCATATCACTGATATCACAAAAGATGGAAATGTATAGTGCATAATTTTAAGGAAAGATACTCTGCTCTGTGCTCTATTTGCTGAAGTAGCTTTTGCTTAGCATCTGAGGGACCTTCCTCTAATTCTTTACCCTTCTCTAATTCTTTGTGTTCCTCAATTACGATGCCTCCTTCATGTGCAAGACACGATTTTTAGCAAAATCATGGAGAAGGTTCTGTGGTCACGTTCAAGAAGTTGTTTTTATCTATCTGTGGGTCATCTTTTTATTTTTCTGAGACTGCAGTTGGTAAAAAACAGATAAGACTTTCTTGGGACCAGCTGTACTCCTGTGTCCCTGAGATAGCCGAGACCGAGGGATGCTTTCCTCCCTGCTTTCCTCTCCCCAGCATTCTCACCTGAAGAGGGAAGTTCAAGGGGAGTGACAGCCTAAGCAGTTTGGCTTGCCGAGGTATCTGCCACACTAGACATAATTTCAATTTACAGCTGCCCAGTACAAAATGGAATAGAGCTAGAGATCTGCCTCATGTCAGCTAGAGAGTTCTGATTCTAAAGGGAAATCTGCAGTGCTGCTGCAGTTGCACAGACCTGTGTGTGTACAAATATGCAGCCAAACACATACATGCTGAGGAAAGCAACTACAAGGCATAGCAAACAAAAAAATTTTCTTTTTTTTTTTTATTAAGTCTTCCTTTCTGGAGTTCATTCACTCATCTAAAATAATACATATATTACTTTTTGCAATGAGGGGGTATTATCATGCAAATTCCACAACTATTAGCAAATCTTTCAGCAAGAAGAATTAACACTTACCTTACTACTGCTCTTGGTTGATGCATAGGTGAAGTAAATAAAGTAGGTACTTGCATAGTCAAGCGTCTCTTTCGCTCCAAAAATTCTGTGTTAGGATTTATCTGTTGTAGCTGGGAACTCTGGGCCTGGTCTGAACCAGGTGGTTTTTTGAAGGTGAAAGTGCAGGGTATATATTGCTTTGCTCACTGTTACACAGAGCTGATCCAGGCTTGTACCTATTGTTACAATCTTGTTTACAATTTGGGTTTCAGTCTCTCATTGAGCCTGCAGGCTGCATTGGGCCCTGGTAATGTCAGTCGTGGTTTGAACCGTAGTTTGAAATAGGCTCATTTAAAACACAATAGAACTAATGAATAATATTGAAATGCAGGAGATAGAATCAGTAAACATAGAAGAACATGTGTTTATTCTCTTATTAGTTGCATTGAAATAATTTTACAAAGAGCATTAAAATTTATTTCAGCCTCACACCTCCTGTGAACTACAAAAGCATTATCAACACCGAAAGGATATTTTTCTCTGTGCAAAAATATATTCCCTGTGCAAAAAAAAGGTTTGCTGGTCTGAACTTTCTTAATCAGTTCCTCTTTTCCTTGTTCAGTGTGGTATTTCTAATCCATCTAATTTCAATTTTGGGTTTCAGATGAGAGAAAAAATAACTGCATATACTGTAAATTATTCCAAAGGTTTGTCACTCTTACGGTATATGCTGTTCTTCTAATAGACATTCAGTTGAAAGTGTGGTGACAGAAATTGCAAATTGCTTTCTTTTAATGTTATCAATGTCACATGCAGATATATGGGACTTTTCTGCTCCTACATTGCACATCCAGGTGCAAGAATCCACTGAATACACAAGCTCAGAGTTGCCATGTAAGAATCCATTGTCTATTGGTTGTTTATTAGGACTGCTAAGATATTTTTAATTATCACTTTTGCCCAGAATTTTGTTCTGAAGGTTTCCATACATATCTTGAGTTTGCTGTTCAGTCCTGTTGGTTCTTCATAATGCATGTCTTTACAATGTCACCAAAGATGTTCCCATTAGCTGTTGGTTCCCTACTTACAAATTGTTTTTCAGATTTTCAGTGTCCTTTAACATGTTTAATAGATGAGCCATGTTGATTTTGTGCCGAGCTACTTTTTCATCAGAGAGATAATCGGCAGAGATATTTATACAGAAATTAAAGCAAGTATTTTCAAAAGTTATCTTTATCTACTGAATTTGTAATATCATCACAAAATGGTATGAAATTTCCCAAGAAGACCTGTTTTCTATTAAACAGTGTTGATTGGTATTAATCACGCTACCACTCAATCCGACTGATTGCCTCTTTTAACGCTATTTTCACAATTTTTCCTTACAATGAAGTCGTGTTGAGATGATCCCATTTATTTCCTTGAAATGTTGACACATTGTGTTTTTTATAGATTTTAGAATTTCTCCTGTATTACAGTAGATATTACACTTCAAATTACTTACCCAGAGAAAACCCTCAGACCGTCCCTTAGAAATTGTAAACCACAAGTAATCTGCTCTTGCAAATTTGAAAAAAAATCATGTAGTTATTTGCTCTTCAGTAATCTCCTTATTTGCTATTCAACTGACAGCATTCTTTCTCCCTAAATATATTAAAAATATTTCCTTTGCATTATTGCTAATAATTTCTGTGTAGTAAGGGACATGAAGATAATTTTCATTTCTTATATGGTCTGTAATTTTTTTTCATTAAAAATATGTTCCTTTTACATCATTTAAAACAAAAATGAAATTGAATGATGACAGAATTCTCTTTTCTGTGCTTCCGTGAGCTTGGATGTGAAGGATATTGCTGTGAAGCCCATAGTAGAAAGTGATGTTTGTATATTGTGCAGTTTAAAATTAATGCTACTTCATCATGATTTTTCTGTATTTCAATTAACCTTAATACAAAACTGATCCAATAGTTCTAAATTTGTACCCTAAAGAAAACTATGAACATGAAAAAAGTGATTCAAATGCACTTTGAAATTATGTTGCCCAACGTTTGGTAACAGTAGCATCTTATGTATTTCAAAATTCACATGTCTTGGGTACAATTGGGTCTATTTTGTTTTAAAATCCATTTAAGTCTAAAGTTCTGTTTTTCTGGTGTCTTACATCTTATTTAAAATTTTGTTTTGACATTGACAAACTGAACATACAAATGCCAAGAGAATTCTCATACTGTGTTCAGAAGATTTTTAGTAGACCAGGCAACTGTTTGCCAAGAGTTTGAAATGCTGGAGACTCTTTTTTTCCATTGAACAGGACATTTTCACACTCTGAAAAATTAGAGCATAATTATTTTTTTAGTTTTAAGTAAAAATCCAACATATTTGAAGTTTGCATTATAAATTCTATTTCCTTTCCCTAGCAAAATGACCATGAAGCTTTCTTCTTGCCTAGGTTAGAAAAGAATAAGTTATGTCATTCTCGTTTGCTTTGGAGAGCTATCTGGATTTTGAAAAGGCAACACTTCCAGGTTGCCTAGTTTGAAATAAAAGGTAATAATGCTCTTGTAGTATTGAAAAAATAATCAAGGGACTACTAATACTTTTATTGTTCTTGAGCTTGTTCCTGAAAGGAGAATCATATCCATACTTTGCAACATTTTGCCAGTTTCCTTAAGGCTTTTTGCAGCTGCATTGATTGTTGCTGCTAATTGGGAAAGTAATTGGAACATGCCTGCCTCTTGTCTTTTACAGCCATGCCCTGTCATTAGCAAAAGTGATGCCCTCTGACCCTGACAGCTCTCAGAGGTCAAAATATATCATTATATTGGAGTGCAGTATTTCATAACAAAGGCCATAGCAGTAGCATAGCTTAAACATTTGGGTGTTTTTTTTATTGAAAAGAATAGCTTATCAAGGGAAAGAATGACCTGCTAACTATATTTATCTTACACTTTGAGTAACTGCTGGCAAAATACAGAGTCCTGAGACGTGCTGTGTAAATATTTTATGAAGGAAGCTTCTCCAGCAGAGATGTTAATAATTTAAAATATGATGTACTACATACTGAGTTTTAGGCATAGACATTTAGTAATAAATTTGTATTTTGTATGAAAGACTAGTAAATTACTCCCTTGCCACATATTTTGTGTTACAATTGTGTTTGCATGTCTTCCTTCATAAATTATGCCTATGTATATATATATGTCACAATAAACTTGGATTTTTCAACCAGACATGATTCCAAGGTCCATTTAGAAAGGATTAAGAGTCACTCCTAAAAATTATGTAGCCTCCAAGTTAAAAGTGTCTGCCTCCAAGAATATTTTGTTGGAGTTTTACGTTTATTTTGGTTTTCCTTCTGAAACTTCTTATGCAATTCAAGGGAGAACAGTCCCCCAGACATGCAACTATTGTTTTTAAGTCAGGTTTTATTCTGTTAAGCACGGCTGCAGCAAGGGTAGCATTCCTTTTTGCCTTGACAGTCAGTCAGTTGGAAAAGTTGGCCAGGAAACTGAGGACCTACTTTGTAGATTTTTTTCTGTCCTCATCCGATTTAGCCACATAACTCCTCTGGGCTGAGTTTTAAATTCACTTTGTTTAGAAAACTAATTTATGGTATTTGCATACTACTTGAGTCCTTTGGGTTGTTTCAGAATAATGTTGTGGTGATAAATATTCACATTATATTTCCAATTTTCACAGTATTCATGCTGGGCAAACAAAGTAGATAGACCACACAACAATAAATCAGCGTAAGGACAGGCTTATAAATGTGTCAGTCAAAATATCTTTTAATTCTTCAGGTTTAAAATTTTATTTTCCAGTTCTGCTGTTTGTATTGTACTCTTATCTTTTTGTCCTTAGTTGCACTTGCTATTTTATTATCTCATGTTTTTTTAATAGGAAATTAAGTCTCTGTTCTATGTAGAATTAACCAGAGAGAGCATCCAGAGCATGCAGTTCTTTTCCAGTTTGTCAGGATAGGTTTGCCATTTCGTACATGTATGGTATTTATGACTGCAATATAATAAAATATTTAAAGTTCAGATTATAACTCTTCTGTACTAAAATTCAGAACATCTTCTGTCAGGTAGAAGTATTACATCTCAGCATTAACTCTGTCTCTCTGCATCAGATAATGCTCTCTTATTTGTGTTTGGTAATAAGTGCAGACATTCATACTTTAGTACCTGATGGGGATGTAAGAGACAGAATATGGATTTTTTTTCCCTAAATTAGAAAATTATCTGAATGGATGGTTGATTAATAATCATTCTAAATTGAAGTGCTTTCATAAGCTACCATACAGAACCTCATTTTTAAAAAATCAGTCTTTCAAAGCTGTCACTTTTGTCATTTGTTAAGCATTTGTTGAGGAGAAAAGAGAATATTTGTCCTAATTCTGAGCTCCCTAAGCTGTGCCAAGAAAAAGAAAAAAAAATTAGCCATCCCACTAATGCACTGTATTGCAACAGAGATTAAATTGATCAGTCTGCTTAGGCATTTCCAGGGTGTCCCTTGCTGTAATATCTGGGCTCTGTATTGATGTGCTCCACAGTGCACTAATAGGTAATAGAAAATACTTCAATAGCTAGCAATATATCTAATGCCACAAATTACTTTTACCGTGGTGGATTATTGAAATCATAAGCCTGGTGTCTGAAAGGGCTGAGACTTTGGTGAAATGCTAAGAAGAAAGGACGAGCGTATTTCTCAACTTGTGACAGCCTATTCTGAGTACGTGATGGCTCCGAGCCGGCCCAGGAAACTTTCCCACAGAGGTTTATTGCAGGGCTGGGACTGAGAGTGAGGGTGAGAGACAGTGATTTATAAGAACTGATCCTGGATCTGTCATCTACTCTTTGAGTGGTTTTAACACTGAATTCTGCTGCAATTTCCTCTTTTTAATGAGCCAGTGAGGATGAATCACTTAATGTTTGAACATATCTTTTAAAATGTTACAGGCTGTTCTTTGTCGACTTTCATTAAGCTTTTATTTTAATTTAAGAAGACCAGTCAAACACAAAAGATATGCAAAGTACTTCATATTTTGGCAAAGCCTGTTTAGAATACTGTACATGGATAAAAGGAAAGAGGGAAAAAGAGAAAACTGGATCAAAGAGTATTGAAGTGCATTCTCTGAGCTCATGTCTCCTGGTATGATTGACCTGAAATACCTAATGCTGAAGCTTCTTGTGGAGAATCTGATCCTGGGTCTTGAACAACATGCAGCACAGACTGGGTAGGAATTTGTAGTTTTGCTGCAGGTGAACTTCCTGTCATAATGGATGTGTTCAATAAGCTCTGGTTATTGAATTTAAACAGAGTCTCGGTTCTTAGAGCAATTCAAGGAGTTTTGAACACTGAAACCCAGCAAATGCCATTTTTGACCTCTTAATAAATTATAAATACATGACTCAGGGGCTCAGAGCATGGATGCATTGCATTTTCTCTCTCTTGAAAACAGGGAAGCTGACTTGGGGAAGGGGCACTCAGCTGGGGAGAATTGTTCTTTGTTACTTTCTTCCTCTGTAGGTTCTTTTATTGCATTTAGACATGCTGTAAACAAACACCAATCTCTCTCATCTGTCACATTAACTTGCAGGCTGCTCAGCAGTCCTCAAAGTCTCACAAAGGTCGTAACATTTCTTTAATCATATCTAGTTTACTTTTCCTGTGACTGCCCATTTTCCATGCTGTTGTCTTGAAAATAAAGTATGTGATATTAACCTTTGGGTATTTGATTTGTTGGTATTGCCAAGAGGAAGTTGAAAGCAGACAAGATCACAGTTTGTTGTTTGTATCTGTTGTTCTGAATTTATGGTGTCTTTAATTAATCCCATGCTTCATGTCATCCATTAGTCACCTGAAAAGGCCAGAATTACTTTGACTTTTCAAGGCAGGTGGTTTGGGGACAGGGCTTTTGTCTGAAGTTTCAGAGCTTAATCACATCTTGGGAAATGCTGATGCTCCTCGTTGCACTGACAAACACTGCTCGGGTACTTCCCACTAAAACTCAAGGATGGCCTGGACATCCCTTTTGAAGTCAAGACACATTTTCCTGATGTCTTATTGTTGGAGACCTCTATGTGAAAGGGAAAGGTTTGTTTTCATTGTAATGTGAAGTGTAGTTCTCAAAGGACCCACGCAGGCATTTTATGTAGCCTGTCTTGCTGATGCCTGTAGTCTCTGTCTGCGGCACAATGAGTTTCATATACTTTTACTGTCTTTTGTATGGAGAGTTTTAATTTTTTTCTCAGAGTATTTTGTGTCTTTACACTGTTCCTGGCTAGGAGGTGGAAAAGGAGGATTTTTCTGGAGTACAGTCTTGCTAAGCCTGAGGCTACAGGGTGCAGGGGTTGGTGGATTTTCCTGAGTTTCCAGTACTATGCTGTTAGATGTTCGTCTTCTGAAAAGGAAAACCTGCTTTTATGCACATACTGTTTTCAGACTAAGACCAAAGGAACACTGTATTTCCAAGTATAAAGGCTATGATCTCAGAGGTCAAACATTCTTTATTTCACTGCATACTCAAAAGTTGAATGAAACCAACTTTCTATTAGATCTCTGCTCCTCAAGTGTTTCTTTCCTCCATTAACTTTCCATCTCTGCACACTTGTGTGATTTGTCCAGTGGTTTGTCTCCTCTCTACTTCTGCCTTCACTTACCTGAGTCTGGTTCTCACTCAGTTAAAACATTTGTCTTCACCTTTTTAGTCTCATTCTCATAGACTTAGGAGTGTTTTCTGAAGTTTGGCTTCTACCAAAGTCGTCTTATATCAAGTAGAAAGAAACCTCTCTAGGGGTCATGTCCTCTGGGATCCTTAGGTATCTAAGGTAAATTTTACACCCATCATTCATAGTCTCTGTGTACTGATTTTTCTCCCTAGCATAAAAGCTGACAAGCTTTCACTCAGACATTTATCTTTAGAGGTCTAAAATTTAAGTGAAATGATTCTCACATTATTATTTATAGCTTCTTTATAGAATCCGTAAACCCCGTTCTTTTTTCCATCTTTTCCCAGTACCTTCTCCAGTAATATTGTCACATTTTATTATGCTATTCTCCATCTCCCCTTCAGATTTATGCATAAGTACTTCATCAACCTTTAAATCTCCTGGTATCTCCATAAACATATGTTTGTTCCCCTTCTTCCCTCCCCGAAGTTCCCTTAGCTCTCCTCTATTTTAAATTTGCTTCTCAAAAAATTGGTTTCTCCCATATGAGTTCTTCACAATCTTTTTCACTTCATTTCTGTAATAATTCTGTAATAATTAATTTCTTCATTTCTTCTGTGATCTGCAGAAGAAAATAAGAGCTGAGAGGCAGAGGTGTCTTGGATAATGTCTTCTTTCTTTCTTTTGTGCCAGCTAAAACAGGATTAAGGAGTATTCAGCCAGTTTTCACTGCTGTGCTCTCCTTTCTTTTCCCCCTCCCCAGCATCCTCACAACCCAATTCTGTTGACTTTCTTCCTGCAGAAGGCAGGTGGTTGGATGCCCAGAAAGGAAAAACCATGGAGCTAAACTCTTGAAGAGCAGATGTGTGTACTGACCTGCAGTAATAGCCTAAAACCTCTAGAAATCCTTTCCCTTTACTCAGAAACAGCTCTTTCACACTATGGCCATTAACATTTGCTTCCTGCAGTGGCCTGTTATTGTTTAAAGTCTCTGACACATAAAACCAAAGTCTTTGGGAGAGAGTAGATAGGGGAAAAATATACATTCCATTCAGCAAATTTGGTCTACTACCATAAGTTTTTACTCAGCAGCTTCTTTTCCAGCCTTTAATCGTCGTGGTTGCAGCAGCAGCACCTACCTGTCCCAGACTTCCCATGAATACTCCTAATCATCTTTGCCTCATTCCCCCTCCATCTCAGACACCCTTTGCTTTCTAATGGAGAATGAAGCAGGAAGTGAAGTGTTTCTTTCTTGTTTCTCATTCTCTCTTACATGCATTATACTTTTACAAAACTCTCACGTTGTTTGAACAGAGGAGGGAAAGGTCCTTGTGAAGGGATCAGATCTTAAACAAGCTTCTTCTCTAAATTCTTCTTACCTGGCGCTCCATGTGCCATCTGGCATGAGGGTTGTACTCCTTTAATCGTAACACACTTCTTTTATCATTTGGTCAATAAATGAATGATATGAAGTGTCAAGGTTTACAAACCACTGAACTCTGTTCTTGTATACTATTGTTCTCTTACTTGCTTTTCCCATTGAAAAGTAATTGCTTGGAGCACTAGAAGTGATTACAGAAGATGACACCTTTATAACCAGCCTCAGGATCTCGTTCTGAGGAAAAACTCAGCCTGTAAAATGCTGTATGCCTCACCCAGCAATTATGCTGTTGTAGCTAATTTCAGAAAGCATAAATTGCCCATTATTTCTGAAGAGGATTGGGATTTTTTCACCAGTGGTACTGAAAGTGGATACTTTTCCAGTGGATTTTTATATGGCTTCCACAGAGTTATTAAAAAAAAATTATTTCTTTTTATTTCTCACAATTTTTTTCTTTAATTTAAAACTTAATTATTTTATGATAAAATTTGTTGATGAGCAAAGTTTAGTAAGCCCTTGGAACATCCTAAAATATAGGTTTTAATTTTTCTGTGTTAAAAACATTTCATTTTGAAGGTGTAATTGTAACATATTATAATTGCAGATCAGGCAATTCAATCCATGATAAAATATTTTCATGTGTTTAACAATTTTTTTTCATGTCGATACCACCATGTAGCATGGATATGGTCTTCTGTGGCAACTTATTACTGAATGTTATCTCTCATAAGGCAGTATATTCTTACTTCTGCTTGAATTTTTGTGGTGTGCATCATGAAATACCTCATTTTGCTGAAAAATCCAGTATTGGATAAGCTGCTTCAATTGCAGTCCATGAGAGCCTGTAGCAATTTGGGAGCAGCACAGGAGTTTCTTGAACTGATCCCAAATTGAACATGTACAGTTCAGGTGAGTTAAAATGAGTGTTACAATTTAAGGAATAACGAAGTCTTTCATTTTGGTAGATAAATTTACCACAATGTTTTCCACCATTTCTGCATCCTAGCTTTTTCCAAAGCTGCTTCTTTCATGGAAGAATTTTGTATTTGACTTTTCACCTGAGTCTGAATTTTGTACTTCATAGAAATTCCAGTTCTTAACTGGTCTTAGAAATCAGTAACCTCCAGTGCATATTTCCGAGGCAGGAAATACATTAAAAGCACTGTCTTTGGGAAAATGTATGGGTAGCCCTCAATATGATCTGATGATCTGCTGTTAACACAATGTCATTTTAAGAAACTTGATTAGATTATGCAAAAGAAGTTCCCTGAAATTATTAAACCAACATAATAGATGTTGGATGAAGAAACTGTGGGACAGTACTGAAATATATAGTATTCTGCCCTCTTCCATGCCCATGTGAGGACATAAAGAAGAAAGAATTTCTCTTACTCTCTTCCACTTTCTGCTCCTATTTGTACTGCTCCAGGGTGGCAGTGACTGTCTCACAGAGACTCACTGTGTTCCACAAGGACACGGGCCAGATTCAGGGTGTCCTGGTATATCCTCCACCACAGGCACTAAGAAACCATAAAGCAGGCTGGTTCCATTCATCACTGTTTGCTTCTTGGACCCCAGCTGAGGAGGTCTGACCTCAGAGCTTGCGGCAAAGCAGGAATTTGAGAGCATGGTAGATTATTTGCTAGATATGCTTATTTAGATAAGAGGCACCATTGAGTCTTTCTAGATGAAACTAGAATAGTTGTGATGACATTTGTTTTACTGTGCAAAGTGGTCGGTCTGTCTTTCATGGAATATTAAAGGGAGAAGACAATGTCAATTTTCAAAGCAGGTCTATTTGGACAGCAGTCAAATCCAAACTACTAGGAGAACAAGAAAATAAAATTGCAGCTAACTGTAAGGGACCATTGTGTTAACACTGGAAAAAAAGCAGTGTCTGAAATGAAATTGTGAATAGGAAATTCTTGGATGACTGAATATCTGAACAGTTGAGCACAATGTGAGCAAATAACTTTGTGTTCCACACGCCAAAACCTGATTTTATTTTAAAACAGAGCACAATAATTGTTCAAGACTTTCAGCTGTCTTCATGTGACAGGCCAGGTGTGCATATGCTCATTCATGTATGGCATTGTGCATTTCCTACATAATTGTTGAGATCATCCCATTTGTTGGATCTGTAACCCCATACTCCAGCATAATAAAAGGGGAGTCTCTGGGGGGGTGGGGGAACTGAAAAAAGTGTATTCCTCTCTTCATAAAAATAAACCTACCTAAGCTCAGTAGGGTTTCCTTAACAAGCATTATTAGGAATTGTCTGATCAGCAATACTACCCACTTACATCTGGCACTGAATTTCCCAAAGATACAGCTTTTTCATTATCCTAGGGAAATAAAAACAATTGTATGCTTATAGGGTAAATCCTGCTCCTTTAGTGCACTGTTCAATTGTTCAATATATAATCTTTTCTGTCAGCTCTCTATGCTGCAGCATCGGGTGCTATGGATCTAAAAAGTAATTGCCCGAACCAGAACAACAGAGAGGTGTAACAGATACTTTCAAATGTAGCCAGTGCCTTACAGAGGAATTCAGTTTTCAATTAATACACAGCAGCAAAGTACAGTTGGACAAAAAATTACTGGAATTGCAGTCACCATGAAATCCAGAAGAATGCTGGCTGACCGCAGATGAAATCTGATTTCTGAAATAAGGTGTATTAAACAGCTGCTTTCAGAAGTTGAGGGGACAATGACTCCTGATTATAGAAAGAAGCAACAGAACGCCTGCCGCTTTTCTCCCAGTTCCCTTATGGAGAAGGGAGGAATCAGGCAGAACCCGTGAAAAGTGACAGCTCGTGTGAAGTCTAATCCTGCTGGTTTACCACTGAGGATAGTTTTAATTTCCAACTGCCAATGGCATTTCCTGTTCTGTATATAAAATTGCCCTTAGCTGGTATTTTTTGACTGCTGATGAGCTTTATTCAATTACTTCCTGGATACTCCCAGCTCCTATTGACTGCTGGGGGCACTGGGGACACTGCAGCTGTTAAAAAGGGCTCCTCAAAACATGTAAATGAAGGGATGTGAGTACTGGTTCCCCTGCACTGCTTGAAGTCAACTTCTAGCTAGGTTGGTTACCTGGGAAACAGCTGTCAGCACAGTGGAAAGGAATCTATTTAGTGTGGTGGATAGGTGATGGTTTTCCAAAAAAAAAAGAGAAACAGCAAAAAACCCCACCACTGCTCCATAATTTAGGTTTTTAAGTATATCGTGAGAGAAATAGGAGATAGGGTGTTCTTTTAAAGTTCGTTAAGAATAAATTATTCCCTGAATGAAATAGTCTGGAACTGCAGAAATGTTTAATTACTGGGAAGAGTCTTTTTATAAGGGATTTAAATTTCAGTAGTAGCTCAAATTTTGTTTGTAACAACAATACTAAAAACAACATTTTTTTATTTGCCAGTTACCTTCAATTAGTATGCTGCAAAGATACCAAAATGGAGAATAGTTTGTTAGGTTGTTGACATTTTTATCTTCAGGATTCTTCCAGTAGCACTAGTCTTTAGATCAGTCCTCTGCTGAAGTTAAATATTGTTGAATTTTTCAGATAGTGTTTCCTGCACCTGCAGCAGAGACAGGTTAAGAATAGCTTTTCCAAAGTGGTGAGAGTTAAGAATTCCTGGCTTATGCACTGTGGCCAGATTCACTGACCCGTGTCATATCTCGAAGACAAAAGCAGAAAAGACAGGGAAATGAAAATGCTGGGTGTCTTGGCACCACTTACGCATTTCTGACGGCCTAATGATAGCAGCACCATCAAAGCTCGAGTTGTCACCTGTATAGTTGTGCAGTTTCCCTCTTTTTAGAGGGGGTTTCATGCTGCTTTTTTGGCAGAGGATAACCACATCCCTTTGAGCTATAAAATGGGTAAAAAGTACATGCCTGCCTATCTTCTTTGTTCAAAAAGTTTTGCTTTAGCTCTTAATGTTTCAATTTGAGAAGGACTCTGAGCATCTCACCACTGATTTGTCTTCCTCATGTGACTAAGTGGATTTCTAGACCCTCATTGCAGAGGTACTTTCTTAGATTCCTCTTCTACCTTACCCTGGTTTCCTTAAGGCTGCCTGAGGATCTGAATACCTTTTGTGTTGATACACAGTGAGTGCAGGACACCCTAGGGACAAATTTCCAGTGAAAAAGACATGCTCCTGCCTTTTCCTCTGCCCCACGTTGTGTGTCCCTGACTGTGGTAGAGCTCACAGAGGGATCAGGGCACTGATCTGCCTGAAAGCAAGCCCATTTGAAGAAAATAATAGAAAAGAAAGAGGAAATAACATGATTTTTCATTCAGCTCTTTGATTTGGATAACTGTAATTTCATGAGTGCTTTGTGGCTCAAAGGTTGGGACAGGAACATTCTGCTCAGTGAGCAGAACTTCAACATCAGTTCAAAGAAGGAGTGAAACACACTGCAGTTGTCTTAAACAGTTTTGAGAATCTTAGCCTAAAAAAATAATGTGATTATTTATAGTATTATAATAATTATATTATTTATAGTAATAATCTCCCTGTCACTTAATTTGATCCTGTAGAAACCAACATGTCTGTACCCCTACACATAGTGAAATTCTGATTTTTTTTTCAGGACTGTCTTTTGAAAAACTCCATTTAGTCTAACCACTTAGTCCATCAGCTGGAAGATTATCATCTCAAATACCCATGTATCCTTGTCCAAGATCTAATATTTCTCAAGCTTCCAATATGCTACAAAAATGTATCAAATACCATTAGTTGAGAACACAACTGCTCCATAATGCTCAGTTTCCATTGCTAGTCTTGCTGATCAATATCCTTAAAACCACAATCCTTAGCTTAAGTTAAATATAATTGTCCTATAGGAAAGATAGGAAGGAAAAATATCCTGGAATCTATTTGAAGGCAACTACAGCTAGCTGGGAGCAGATGATGAGAGGAAATGATGCTAGATGAACACAGCTTGTTCCATGAGTTCATATTTTATGGTTCCAGAAATAAAAGCACTTATCCCAAACACCATGTATATGGTTTTACTTTTGGATCTTTTTTTAAGCAGTCTCATGACAGCATTATTGCCTTGAAACAATTAAGCCCACCTAAAGGAACCAGGCCTAGGCTGTATCTAGTCCTGCAGAAGGAGAAGCCAAATTAAGCACAAGAGGTGTCTATGAATAAAATGACATGGCATGAAAAGGTTCCTCCTCAGAAAAGGAAAATTTCACATGGTTATAAGCTTACCTTTATGTTAATTAAGGACACATCTAGGGTTGGAAGGCTTGAGAAATTGATATTATTCTACAGAATATATATGCTCACTCTTAAGTATGTTGTGCCTATAACTGCATATTACTATATGCTCCACACTATACTTAGCAAGTCTGTCTGTCAGAAAGCTCTAATTGCTTTATGTGTGAGAACATTAAGCTGCAATAAATTTATATACACAGCTGTTCCATTACTGTGGAACAAGTTTTATCTCCTAATAAATTGATGTTTCTTTTTAGTGTCAACTCAACCCAAAATTTACACCCAAGAAGGTGAACCTTAACATCACATAATTAGTTCAGTGACACCAGTGGTAATAGAGGGTATACACTGTACATCTCTTAAACATATTGATGGAAAAAAGTTTTGACTTCTGTTAATTGTTTCATGAAAGCATAATTGTGATTAAGAGCAGCTTTAATTGGAAAAGGAAAAAGAATCATGACCTTTAAACATACATTGCAAATAGCATGTCTGCATTTACAAGGAGTTGCACCATAACGAGAAAAAAACTAAAAGCCTTCTTTAAAATAGAGCAGGGGGAAGAAAAGGCATTGTGATTCTGTGTCGAGTCACATTTAGGTTAATGGAACAGAAGCATAGCCTGCCCTGGACTTTTGATTAATATTTAATTAATCTTCTGTAGAAGACTCTGATTTGAATTAAACTGGGTACTAATAAAGGAACCAATTCACCAAGGAGTTCACATAAATTTGACCTGCCGTTATGAGAATTTAAATTAAAATGGCCAAAGTTTTGTTTTCTGCTCATTTTATGCCTGGTCTATATCAAGTGCAAGTAATTTACTAGGAGTGATGTAACTGGAAAAGTGCAACAGGAATTGGTCACTGGTAATAGAGCCATAGCTACAATATGACATGCCATTTGGTTTGTTTTAAGTAAGTAAAGCTAAAGAGTTGTATTGTTCTCTCATACCAGCTTTTACAGCTGGAAAAGAAGCATTTAGCTGTACACAACAAAGGGAAGTATAATTTGATTTTAAAAATGCCCAGAATGGTTTCTGGGAATTGCTTATACTTCTACCTTGTCTCTTAATCAGAGTGGCATTAAAAATGATGCAAATGAAGTCAATATTCCCCAGGTCCTGTGACTTCCTTGACCTCCCTTCCCATATGTGTAGGGGTGGCTGAAGTAAGTATTGCCTACTGTGGAGACAGGGAGGGGTTGAACTGTCTCATGAAGGATTCTCCTTTTTATCGATCATGATGGATTGTAAAAAGCATCTACTCAACTTCAACATAGGAAAAATGAGTTTGTAGTTACCTCACTCACAGTTTTTTCTGCCACCTCTTTCATAGTCAGGGTAGATACCATCACCATTTTGTGTGCTAGTCAGCTCCTGACCTAGTGAGCAACTTCGACGTGACCCTCTCCATTAGTTTGGATGACACCTAAATCCCACAGAATTTCTTCAAGTCCCATTACTAAGTTCTCATTCAGGTACTCTGACTTAGCAGCCTGCTCTAATATCTAATTCATCTGGTTTTAGGTGTCTCCAGGGTACTCCTGTATAGCTTGGCTCCTTTTGCAGTCAGTCAGTCACTGAGCTGAGCCCTCACTGCATGCATTTGTTCTGGGGAAAAGGAACATTTCACAAATGTGTGTGTGCCTCCATTGTGCAAGAGCAAATCTGTTCTCAAACTGTGAAATCTTTGGCTAAGGTCTGGTTGTAGGCAGTCTGTGCAGTGTCTGCTGCAGATAGGGGTCCTGCTATTTAAATAATGCTTAATGATGCAGAAATCTGGCAAAAATAATAAGAAGTAAATAGCAGAAGTGCAGCAAAATCAGATCTTTGTGGGTCCTGCTTACTAAGGATATTTATCATTCTTTCCTTACATAGACTCTAATTCCTGGTTTTGGTTTCCCTGGAAAGCAAATTACTGTGTAGCTCAAATGGGAAAATTCGTGGGAACTGAACTTAATCTAAGCTAGCAGCATAGCAACATAAACTGCTCTCTGGAAGCTATGTCTTGCCTTAGTTCTTTTTGAAAATTCCAGTAGATACTCATGGAGTTTCTCTTACCATTTTTATGGGAGAAGTAATTTGTAAAGAAGGCTGGAGCTTACACAAATGATGTACAATATCTGGTACTACTTCTCTCTTTACAGGATCATGGCAGTCACACTTGAAAAAAAAATAGTGTGACCTGTTACAATATAACCCTTGAATTACAAAGTCAGTACTACATTATGAGCTTATTTCCAAGATTAATCTTAAATACCAGTGCAGTTTTGTGCGGATGTTTCATTAGTCTGTCATTTAACAGCTCATTGCATTAATAAGCCTCATTGTATTGAAAAAGATTTTTAAGAAATTAATTGCAATTCTTATTTTTTAAGATAATTGAAGAAGCTGCACTGAGTTTTAAAATTGAGGTAGAAAAAATGTGGTAGAAAAAATAGTTTTAATACCTTTTAAAAATAAATGTACTTGTTAAAATTGACATAGTCTTGTATATGTGCTTCTCAGACATTTCAGCCTACTAGGATTTTGCCTAGTGAAGAATGGCTGATGCCAGTAGAAACAAGTCTATAATTTGCATTTAATGGAACTGGCTGTGCAATATTGCTTGTGGTAATAGCTTCAGTTACTTGCTTATAATATTTCATCTTGTCTTCTGAGAGCATGAAAGAGCATTTTGTAGATATGTGTCAAATTCTTCAGGTCAGTTGGGTTCATAGTTATGTAGGCTCACAGTTCTGTAGTTTAATTTCTTCTGCTGGCAGAAGTTCTCCTTTGCTGGAAATTCCCAAAGGAAACTCTTAAAAAAGATGTGGAGAGTGTTGGAATGTCAGGGTACAACTCAGCCTTCTGTGACTTCTTTAATAATTATACATTTTCTGGTGTTGTAACAATTAATTCCTTCTATTGGAGAGTGTTTATGTATGAACTATAGGTGGCCTGATTAGCTATTTCCCTGGAATATAAATTGTTGCCATCAGTTGTTTGAAAAACTCTGTTTTTATCTCAATGCAATTCTGTCATCCCATCAATGCCTTCAGAGTCTTAATCCTGAAATAAGGGAGGAAGGAAGGAAAATATCTCAAATAATGAGTTGCAATGGCAATTTTTTTTTGTTTTGGGGGGTTGCTTTTCATAGATATTTGTTTACTGTATAGATCAAATGCTTAGTGTGTCCTTTGACAAGTGCAGTCCATTAAATGCTTTATTCATGAACTGGGATCAAGGGATTGTCTCAGTTCTAGCCTGCTCTCTGAAATAAGATAATACAAGCAATTTCTGTTAACTATTATGGCTTAGGAGAGTGCAGGGGAAAGAAAAAGTTCTTTAATCTCTTTGATCAGATTTGAATGGCAGTAAAATCTTATGCATTAATGCTTAAAATTCAAGATTTTATCAGCAATCATTTTAGTAAGTAGAACTTCAGCTGCTGTGCTGAATAAATATACTTCTCAGTAGATGTAATGTGTTGATTTCCCTGGAGTTGCTCTGTAATTCATTGTAGAGAAAGAATGAAGAAATAGTTAATGAAAAGAAGAAACTGAGTGATATAGCTGTAAGTGGACATGTTCCAATTGGTATGATGTGCATCCTTCTGGCAGCCAGGGAGAGCTTATCAGATAATTTCTACAGCAAATTGTTTCAGAATTAATCCCTGAATTTCATACTGGTAATAAGAAGCTTAGAGCTGAAAAGTATTCATTATTTCTTCTCCCAAAACCTTGGTCAGATCTTCACATGTCCATAAATTCTGAAAGCTCTGTTGGATTCAGTGGGTCTAGACAGGTTTGCACTAGCTAAAGCTCAAGCCCAGAGATGCATTTTAGAGCTCTGTACAGGAACTGGCATTGCTGTTCTTTAGTTAGAATCACATATGTAGCAATTCCCATTTCAGCAAAGCTCACGAATTAGAAGTCTCACTTTTTTAATAGCGTTCAGGAAATATTTCTGGTTTCTATACAGGGACCCATGAAGCGAGTGCACGTCAGACGCTCCAACGGCAGCAGAAGGTTCTGGTTTACAGCAGCGTTTTTGCTGCTGGGCCTTCTGCCTCAAGTGTCTGAAATAGAATTACAGTACAATTTATTATATTTATTATCATGCTGTAGAAGAAAAGGCATTTTCATGTTTTATGATCTGAGGCCCTGTACTATGTGACTAGTCTGTTACATTTTGGAGTATCTGGCCAGTGCAAGCTTGAGCAGCATTAGTGTGTGCTGCACAGTCATGTTTGATATCTGCAAAACTTTTTTTTGGTACTTGCCACTTGGACTGAAATCTTTCTGATTAAAGATGTCAGAAAAAAGCAGTGTCTTAGAAATCCAACTAGGTAATGATGGCAAAATAAAGTGATATCAGTTTGGATATATTTTTAACAGGATGTCAAAACACATTGTCATCAAAATCCCCAGAGACACCATTATGGTGTCAAAATGAAACGTTATCAACCTAAGACTACAAGAATAACAACGAGAAATAATACTATCGTAACTTTGTAATGTACTGCCAATATCATGCAAAATAATTTTGATGTGCTAAGTGGAATTACTTACTATGTATATTTCATTTCTTCCTGCTTACTAAAAAGCATATGGCAATTATGTTACCCAAGAAAACCTTATAGCATTCGCATCGCATTTACTGAAGTAATGTAAAAGTTGAGATACAAATTAGTCATACTGATGAGACCTTAACCACAAAAACTGTTGTGTTGGTCCTTGGCTTATCTCAGGCATGCCTATACACTTCTATATGCTTCAGAAACTAAGAAATTTAAGGCTTTTTTTTTTCATAAAAGAGAATTACAAACAGTAGCATAGTGTACTCTGTAAAGAAACCTTAAAATTATACTAAAGTAAATGAGATCTGTTTATTGTATGAACTTTATACAGGGCTTTAAAAAAGGCTCTTGCCCATATGTCGTTATGTGAATGCAAACACAGAGAGGCTGAGCAACTTGATTTTGTTCTAATGAGTTTTTCTGCCAAAAGATTAAAGGGGTGACCATCACCTCGTACCAGGCATTCCTAGTACCAGATTTCTTAGGATGATTCATTTTCTACCTACCTTGAGCACAATTTAGCCATCTAGAGTGGATTCATCTGCCCTAATATAATTGTCTAAAACTATCCTGAGCTTGTCCCTCTACTCTTCTTTGTCAATGAAAAAAGTAATGAGCTCTTGAGAGTAATAATTGCATCCAAAGACAAGTACTTTGTGATTGCCCTCTGGAATAACTTAATTCTCTGTATTTCCTGTAGAAAGGGTCCACGTGAGTAGTTTGAGCTACATACTTGCCTTTTTAATGATTACATTGCTTGTAAAAAATCGCATCTTACCTTCTCCTGGTAAATAAATTAGCTTTACTATTGCCTTTATCAGGCTAATTGTCTTGGCAAAATATTGAAGTGGTGTTACAAGTAAATGTATTTTGTCTGTAGTATGAGAGATACGTGCTTTTGGGTTTCTGAAATCTGCACTTGGGTTGAGACTAAACAGCCCAATGGCAGGAAATATTAGAATTCAGGATTTCTAATCTAGTGTTTTAAAGCATAGCAAGACCCTCAGCAATTACTGGTCATCCTGCACAACACATCTGAAAAAGAATTCCTGAGGAAAAGGCATATTTAGCATTTCCAAGAGGAAAAATAAGTGAAATAACTTGAAAATATCTCAAGTAGCAAAAGTTGAGTTCCACCTAACTCACTAAATAACCAAGTAAATTTTTGAATAAAAAGTAATTACTGTTTTTTTCTGTCCTTATCTGGAATTGATTATTTTTTTAATACAACTGTACTTTCACAGCAATTTATAGTTTTAAAGTCAATCAAGACAGTGTGCTGGTAAGTCATGATTAAAACATCTATTTACTAAAATCTTCATTTTTAAAGTACAATGCTGAAAGGATTTATCCAGAAATCATTTGTTTTGCAAGGTATAATACTGAGATTTGTTTCTACTCTCCATATGCATATAATATTTAATTTGAAAATCTTAATTTTTTTATGCTAATCAGTGTAAATCTTAGTGATAAACTTCATGAAAAGGCAACAGTCAGGTGAATTTAGGCATCAATTCAAGTGATCAATCTTATCTTTGATTTTATTTTTTCTTGGTTGATTCATATTGTGTGCACAGGCACTGAATGATGAAATGTTTAACAGTAAGTTCTGATATAAAGTTTAATTTGCAGATTGCAAGTTATCTAGTTTGAAAAATAAAACAATGATCCCACAATTCTCTGTGTTTTATATAGAGTTTCTGATCTACTCCTATCAAAGGGAATCTCCTCAACTTTCACCTAGATTTGGTATCTTTAGGCCAAGTCATTTTTGTTTGTTTGTTTGTTTGTTTTTAATGGAAAATTCCTCATTCTGCAGTTTGAAATTAGCCTATAGTTAAAATAAGATATGATGTAAAATCCATCAAAATATTATTTGAAGATTTATAAGGCAATAGCCCCTCTGTCAAAGTACAGAAATAATTATACTATAATTATCTTAGAGGCTGGTAAGGGCAGGGGAAGACATGTGAACTTGGTGTAATGTATTATCTTTTTTAATGTTCAGGCATTTTAAAGAGATGTCTTAGTCCACAGATCACTGTTTGTCTAGCAATGTATTGCTTAATACTTACTGTAGTTTAATGAATACTTTAAAACAAGGTGTCATTTTTATTAAGGGCAAGTGTTCACGAGAGTCAAAAACATTCTGTTTTGTTAGTTGCAACACCCTGGTACCTATTTACTAAATGTTTTCTCTAATCAAAGAGAAATAAACAACATAAAATATTTTTTGGGTTTCCAGTATAACTTATGTCAATGCATTAAGCAAGACCTAAATACTTTTAAAGTGAGGTTTTGCATTGAAACAGAGCTAAATTTCACCCTTTTCACTATATTTTTTAATGGTGCATTATTTAAATAAACCTTTTTTTCCAAATCTGTTTTCCAATTTGGAAATTTGAAAAATTGTAATAATTTGAATAATTTGAATATCACTCTTGGTTTGTCCTTCAAATGGTGCAATCAGGGCTTTTTTTTTTTTTTTTTTATTTTTCAATGTTGCTAGACCCAGCATTGCTGGCTAGAGTTGGGCTCTGAAGCACATTTTAGAGCGTAGAGCACGGTGTCAGCACAGAGCAGAAGCTGAGTGGTGTAAGATGTGCTGGAGGGAGCTGGGCTCTTCCTACGTCACAACATTCACACCTCACAGGTGGTGCTGGCCATGACAGATGTTCCTTTTTGCAAATCCTGCTGTGCTTTAAGAAGTGACTGCTCCCTAGCTGCTTCTGCTGCCCCTCTGCTGAAGGCTTCTGCCCCTGTGGCTCATCCTGAGAGATCAGAGGGAGCTCTCCCTAAACAGCTTCTAGCAAAGCAGCTGGATTAGCTTAAATGGAAACAAAGGCTGACATGGCCTGAAGCCTGCTAGGGATCTTCTGGATGATCCCTTCTGCTGGCACAGGAATGGCCAGCTAGGTCCAGGAGGGGATTTCTTCTCTGTGGTCTTTGTTAAATGTCTTTGTATTGCTGTGCCAGGCAGCTCTCACATTGGCACAGAATAGTCTGTGATGCCTAATTGTGGATGTTCATCAGACCTAACAGCACTGGAGCCATCACTGTCTGTTCCAATTAGGATAGGAAGATTCTTAAGTCAGAGCCTATTTCTCGCCACCTGACTTTGAAGTAATTTTGTATTTCATTTGGAATCAAAACTGCAAATTTTTCCTCTGCTTGATCACTAATATTTTTTTAGTTTTCTTTTTTTCATTATTTATTAAATCTTTCCCTGTGTGTTTCTGCTATTTCTTTAACATTCTCATAAGAAATTCACAATGAGATGTCTTGTGTTTTCTTTCAGGTTTTGTGGCATTCTCTTTTTTCTTTTCCTTTTTGTTTTTTTTTCTAACTCGGAAAGTGCAATACCCTATGACAACAGCTGTAACAAGTTGTGTGTGGCTGAAAATTGGCTTGGCTTATATCTGCAAAATCTAACAGCTCTAAAGTAAGGCTTAGACTGTGTGATAACCCAGTAGCTGAGTATCTGTTTTCAGATGTTTATAGCAAGCTCCTAAAATCTCTGCTTTTCCTTTTAGTAGAAGAATTCCACTGAAAAGTAAGACTGGATTTCAGTCTCCGGTGTGCAGGCTCTGACAGGCTAATAAGGAAGAGTGATGGTGGCAATAAAAAGGGTCTTGGGTGCATTCTTCGTATTTCACTGGCTGTAAAATGATGGCCCTGCTACGGAAGGGCCACAGAGGGACCTAAGTGAAATCTAGTCTGGAAAGTTAGAAGAGACTGTTGTGGTGAAGTGACCTCCCCATCAGCCCCACCTCTCCACATTGTTTATGGCCATCACTTGTTTATGGCAAGTGATGAATTTTGAGCATTTGAGGTTACCTTTTTAATCTGGAGAAGAGAGGTGTATCCTTTTAATTTTTAATTATTTCCTCTGTTGAAATTGTGCAAAATGACAATCTAAACGCAATATCAAAATTTGGAAATTAATTTTATTCACTAAAGAAGAAAGTGAGTGCATTTGGAGACTTATGTACTTCATGGTATTGCAGTTGATGAACTTCCACTGTGAAGGTAAACTGAAATGACACTATAATTCCCAATGAGCTGATTTCCCATGCATACATATTGACATAAATCCTAAAGTTTAAATCCTGTTTTGATGGAATTACTATGTTGAAGTGTATAGGTATGTGTAAAGGTAACATGCTATATCTTGCCTGTCACATTAGGCCAATCCCTGAATTTAGCTGCCTTTGACATCTGCAGACTTTAAAGGATATATAATGCTCGGTGTTCATTTAGCAGGTACAAAATGGCAAAAGAGGATGAGTTTTATAACTGTGTGAACAGTAGAAATAAGCCAAAATTGAAAGAGATCTGGGGGAAAAAATTCTGGTAGAATGTATACCCTTTAGCATGCAAGAAGCTGCCCTTGTTAGAAACTAACTTTGCATGCATAATTAATTTGAGCTGCACATTTCGTTTCTTACAACTAGAAGAGAAATTTAATTCAGGTGTTTGGTGAACATATGGGGGATTTACTGTGAATTTATGACCTGTGGTTTGAGTGTAAAAACCCAAGATACTAGCTGATAAAACTTAATGAAGCTTGTGCAGAGAAACTATTTTTATTTGCAGTTTTGTAATTCATACATTTTTTGGTTTTTAACACCTCTCCCCTACCTTTTTATGCCTTATTCCCAATAAATTCTTGGCAGTTAAGAAAAACAAAAGTAGTGTGGAATAAGGCTTTTTCTGCCTCTTTCCAGGTTACAACCACAGAACATTTGTAGTCTAACAAATTTGATCTCTTGCTCAGCTAATTTTTTTTTCTCAGATGACTGTAGCAATTCTGTAATCATGTAACAGCTCTTTTATATGGCACTGTCCATGGTTGCTCCTGTTTGTGTACCATGTCTGTATGTGTTAATATCCATGTGTTCATGAAAAATCTATTCCCTGATGTCTCAGAAAAGGACCATATGTAGGGCACAATGGAAGGAGAGGACCAGCCAAATCGGTTACACTAACTTAAGCCTGAGGAGCGGCATTTAGATGTCAAAAAATAAACCACAGAACAAAATAGGAAAAGACCAACCTGCTCTGGCAAGCTGGTGGCAGGAAGGAGATGGTACAAACTGTGCTGCTGCTCAGCCCTCACCGTCCTGCGCTGTGTCGGCACAGTCGTCTGTGTCACTGATGATTAACAAATCTGCTTAAAGTGAACAAACCAGCAGGCTGTGCATTGGGACGTGGTGGTAACTTTAAGGCTGGTAAAGGGCACACTTTCATTTTATTTTATGTCCATGACTTTTTGAAATAACCTGACAGTTTCTGCTTATTCACCCTCAAGGGCCATCTGAAACAGACAAATCCATCTGCTTGGGGTTAAGCACTGTGGAGAGAGGGTGCTCGAGTTCCAGTAAATTTAGCAGAAGTTTTTATATTAGATTTTCACCACTCTGCTTTCTGTTGGGCTGTTTCATCCTGCTCAAGTGATGAAGAAAGGGGCCAATTTTGTAGACATTCTGTTAGTCCTGTTGTTTGGTAAGGATGTGTGCCACCAACTGTGGTGTGGCCACATTGTCAATCCTCAGTGTGATGGAAATAAATTTGTTTCCTGCTCCTCTCTGTGTGTAAACAGAAGTAGATACAAGTTCAGACCCTAATTTTTAATATGACACAGGTAATCTGTTCAAACGAAAAGGAATTTATATCATACAAATGGGTGATAGTTATTTGCCAGCTTGAAGCAAATAAGAACCCATCTGTGTTTTATTACTGCTATCCAGAGATCTAAGCAGCCGCTCAGGCCAGCGAGGCCCCGGCAGCTCAACTGTGATAGAAGATTTCAAGGTGTAAAGAACACTATTTGCTTACTAACCTTTTGGTTATTCTAGTCAAGTTGCAACTGCCTGGTGGTGTTATTAAGACCCTTTTCCATGCTTTTTCAGGCCAATAAATTTTTTCCCAAAGCTTCAGTCGTCCCTGTTCAGTGGCATGTTTGTATCTACTTTATCACACTGAAGATCTGACTGTTTTGAAAGGAATACAGCTCTGCACATCAGTGCATGACATCACACTGAGACATTGCTTAATGATCTGAGACCCTGACAGCCATTGCTGCAACTGCTTGTTCCTGGAAATATATGACAGCCCTGGCCTATCTAAGTCTTGCTTACCGTTGCATTTTTAGTCTGTGCTGCTGGTGGTGTGTTTTGAAGCAGCACTCAAAAAACAACTGATTGTGAAATGTGCCATCTGCAGATGGAAGGCAATGGGGTGCCAAGTAGAGCTCTGATACAAGAAAGCACAGATGCTTTGCAACCCAAGTAAACTTTGGCCCTAAAAGCCTTTCCTTGAATTTTATTTATTTTAAGAACATTTAACATTGAGAGCACTTTGATAGAAGATACTTTGGTCTCTGATGCTAGGAGGTGCTAATTGTCTTCTGTAAATTCACAGCCACCCTGTTATTAAGTAGGCATAAGGGAAGGCTGTCTGGGCAAGCTGTGGTTACTGTAGATGGATGGATTTCAAGGTAAACTCCTTCCTTCCTGCTAATAGTCCTGAATTCCTTGAGGTGGATCTGCCTTCAGATTTTCAGTGCATTTGAATGAATGACTCAAACAAAACATGACACATTTAATTGAACTTTTGAGGACTTGCCCCATACACCCACAATGGGAATTTAAGCAGCAAGAGCACCTGCAGCCTGCATCCTAGTAGTCTGTTGATATGATCCTATCTTTTTTGGGTCAATTCATCCAATAAGTCAAATTTTCTTTTGCTTTAGACTGGCTAAGGACACTTCACATGGGATAAAATTTGTTTAGCTCTGCCCCAAGGGATAATGATGTGACTTACATAAAGATTTTTAGATAAGCAGAACATCTTGGGATCTGAAAAGGAATAAAGTTAGGTTTGCGCTGTTGACTCCAAAATTTTATTGGTGACAGTTTTCCCTTGTGATTATGGTGTTTACATTTTCCTCCTTCTAGAAATACTAACTGGGAGCTGAAAGAGATACCAAGTGGGTGTACCAAGTGTTCCCTGGGTGCAGAGTTAGTGCAGTGGGAGACATCAAAACCAGAAAAAAGCACTGATGATAAGAGTAACTGGATGAAGAAAGGCATGAAAAGAAAGAGGTGACAGCATGGCAGGCCAGGACAGAGATGTGCAAGCCCTCAGTGGTGAGAAGATTAAGGCAGCTATAGTTTAACCTAGAGAATCAGAACAAGGTTGAAATGAAAATGGAGACCAAAGGAGGCAAATCTAAGGTATGGTCTAAGCCCTCAAATAATATTTTAAGAAATGTATCTTAGTGCCTCCTTAGCTGTCTTTCCTCATCTAAATAAAAATATTTAATTTTCTTATTATTATTAACCCACTGACTTGATCTCACTTTCTGTTTCTTAGAGACTTTTTGAGCTTGAAATTTGAGGAGATACAGAAATGTCTTTTTCTAATTTTGCTCTTTTTTCTTCTGTGAAATAGTTCTTTTTTGTAATTCACTTCTTTTGCAGTTTTCTAAGTCTGAGTCATGTTCCTTGCTTTTCAGATAAAATAGAAATATTGTTAAAAGATTTATCTTCTCTGCCATTATCAAACCTTTAATAAGTTTGAATAACTTTTCTTAAATCAGCTTGACTCCTTTTTTCTTTTCATTTTTTTGTAAGGGTTTTTTTGGCATTAAAATTAAGTTCCTAGGTCTGGAGACAAGTTGATCATAAATCCCAGGATCCTCCTTGTCCTTTGTTACTCGTCTCTGCAGTGTAGAGAGTGTCAAGTTCATGCATTTACTGTTTGGGAAAAGACACATTTTGGTTTCATGGCATGGACACTATGCATTTATTTCCTTGCTAATTCCTCTGATAAGGTAATTGTTTTAATGAATAACTACCACAAAATGTGCAGAAGCCCTCAAATCTGTAATAACCCTTCCAGCAGCCCATTTGGGGCTGGTGCAGTGTATCCTGTGTAATGCACAAGGTGTAGTGCAGTACTTTTGGGGTTTACCTTCTGTGTGCCATTGGATAAACTGCTTCAGTGCCACTTCTGCTCTATGATCCCTAAAATCTGAAACAACCTTGATTACAGAACCCTGATTATTTACCATCATCTTGAGTACTACAAGGCGTCTATGGATGGCATTTTTCTAGTAATTTTTGCACAGAAATTCAATGACTTTTCTCTTTCAAACATATATTCTTATGCCTGAAATTTTAATTTTTACTATATTTTTGCTTTTTTAAGTGTAATTTATCATGTAGGAATCACTTGTCTGTGTAGAAAGCAGTGGACTACTTGTTTGTTGGATTAACAATACCAGTTATTAAAAACCAACAGACCATTTAAAAGTGTCTTGTCTTATATTGGATGTGATGAATCCCTTTAAAATGTGAAGTGTATAGCAATGTATGGGAAAAAAACAAGTGGTTGTATAGTAAGGCTGGGCAGAATTTGACAATAAGGAATAAATTTACATAAAATAAAACTGTAAATGGAGATAAGCTGTTTCACAAAATGAAGTTGAATTAAGGAAATAAAATTAGCAACACACCTACAATGAAGTGGAAATCTTGAAAATACCAGTGTTTCATTTCCACCTGTTCTAAATTAAGCTTTCTTTTAATTGTACTTTTCAAAATGGTAATATGCACATAGAAATTGACTTACCCTACAAATAAAGCATTTCCTAAAGCTCCCATTTGGGTTTAAAAAAAGCATGAAAGAAAACAGTTCTCTAAATTACTTCCTTTTCTTTGCCTTTGGTTTCAAATAAATTTTAAAAATAAATCAACCCAAACCACTTCAAAAATTAGCCTTTGCCAGAACCATACTAATTTTTCTGTCTGGCCAACCAAGCACTGATAAACTCTATTTATTGGCACTGAAAAGAGTGGGAGGTAATGTCTCAAACATCTACAACCTCCAATCCCCTGCACCTACCAGTCCCGAAAGACATGGAAAACAGTCACAAATGGACTCTAGAACTGTCTGTTTTCGTACCAAAGACGACACAGGATATAAATTCACTGTGTTTTATTATTCACTGTACCCTGTGTCCAAGAAAAGAAATCTATGGAATTGCTTTCCATTGTCTCTCTGCAGATTTCTCTTTTGAAACAAAGTAATAGATGTCCATTCCTCATCAGCTCTTTTGAAATAAACAATGAAATGCAGGGCACAAGAAGCCCACAAGAATAGATTAAAATGCTTCTGGTTAGTCTTGATATAACATATTTGTTTGTCAGGCTTTCTGTGGTTCCAGCATTAACATGTTTGAAAGAGGGGGGTTGTAGGGTCAGGTAGGAGCTGCACAGCTGGAAAAATGTCAACAAGATTAATAAATACCCACTTTCCCCCTTCTCCATGAAATAAGCCATTCCTGTGCATATTTCATTCTGGTTTCATGTACACCTGTGCCGTTGAGCGTGGATTACTGGGCATTGTGGGAAAATTGATGGTTTTGAAGGACTGAAGGTTCTGGGTGTGCTGGTTTGTATCAGTACCTCTGGGACTGAGCTCTCCCCAGCCACCAGTGTCTGTGGGGCCAAGTGAAGCCAGCTCTCATCTGCTGCCCAGATCCATTCCTGCCTATGGCCCTGTCAAATGGATGGCTTTTTACTGGCCCCCAAGCCTTTTAATGCTTTCAGACTGATCAATTTAAAAGACTTGTTAAAAACAGAACTAAGGGATGACAGGCTCTTATTGATTGGGGAAAATAACCAAATTTTATATAGGTAGAGCCTCCAGACATTGTAATTAATTTGATGTGAATAAAGATCAGATAGTACTACAGTTTATTGATCGGGGAAAAGTATCTTTCTTGTTTATTCAGTAGCAGAGATCATTAGGACTTTTAATTTCCCTTTATGTTAAGTCTGACACTACTATATCTATTCTTCTTCATTCTCTAAGAGTGACATATACTGAAAAGGTGCCAACAATTTGTGATAATTTTTAGAAATATTCTTATTTGTCTTGTCCTTGCAACATGTGAAATTTCTTTATAAGACAAACAGCATCAATAATCTTTAAAAAAACTAAAGATCTTTGGACTAAATGCTTGTAAATTATTTTCATGTCTGTAGTCCTGCACTGCAGTAGCAGTCCCAGTCCCAGTCACAGGTGGCAGTTCCCAAGTATATTGATCATTTCCATCCTTCCTCTTTTAGCAACAGATCGACCCCCAACAATCACGACCGGATACAGCGCCTGCGACAGGAGTTCCAGCAGGCAAAGCAGGACGAGGACGTGGAGGACAGGAGACGCACTTACAGCTTCGAGCAGCCGTGGGTGAGTGTGCAGGGCCTGCCAAAGCTGGGAAGCCTGGCTGACTCCTGCTGTTCCTGGGTGGGTTGGGAGCAGACCAAAAGGGAGGCAGGGTGCTCTGCCTCCATACTTCTGCCCTTGCTGTGATCCCCATTTTTGGTTCATTGATGTTTACTTCAGTTCTAAACTTCTTCAGCCATCTGTCATGGGTGCAGACAGCATCATTTGCTCTGTGGTTAGACCCTTGACTCTGGGAGTTACTGCTTGGATTAGTATCAAAGGCAGTATCCATTGATTTGAAATTTTCAAGGAAAACCAGAATAAAATACATACTAACAATAAATAATGGAAGATGTAACCTTGTAAATGCTATTCTCTCTGAAGCAATATCACTGTGTTTAGTTATTTTCATAAAGGCAGAACTATGTTTTTTCACAGTAAAAGAGAGATGTGCCTGCTTTACAATAGTACCACTCTGACACATTAGCTGAGACAGTTCTGTATTGAGATACATGTCCTAATTGATCTTTTAAATCCTGTTCAAACTGAGCCAGTAATGTGATACAATTATTTAAATACACGTGCTTAGCTTGATTAACATAATTGAATGAATTAGTGCTGCTTTTTAATCAATTACATATCCTAAATTAGGATCCTTTAAATATGAGGCAAAAACTGTAATTTTGTTGAAAATTCCATGATAAAGACAGTGAACAACTTGTTTGTGTTCCCAAAAAAGTGGGAACTGTGTGATGACAACAGTAGAATCTCTCAGCTTCCTCTGAAGCAGGTGAGGGTGGTGAGTTATTGTTGCTCAGCAGTGCCATGAGGCCAAGGTGAGAATAGCCAAAGAGCCACCATGTCTGTATATGAAGTCACTGAGAACAATAGTATTGGGATATAGACTTCTTTTTTCTTGTATTAGAAAACGTCTAACTTCCTCTGAAATTGAATAAATAATATAAACATTTGAGCAGATGCTTTCAGTTTGAGGTGGGGAAGATAATGTGCTAGCTCATCACAGGGATAGTTTAGCCACTTGGGGTAGATTGGGGCTGGGTGTAGTTGATACCTTCTGTTACCCATATCAGCTACTGTTTGGTTTCCAAATGAGAGATTTCAGCAACATTCTTGGGAAAACTGTCTATAAGAAAAGCTTGCACTCTTGAAGACTTGGGAACTTAACTACTGAAGGTCATGGGCCAAATTGTTGTATATCTAAATGCCATAGCAACTTCAGACAGTCAACTTGCCTTTTATTATACTTTCTTGTAATGAAGGAGAAGGGAATTATTTGGATGACAGACTGATTACCTTAGGAATGGAGTAATTTCCTAAATTCTGGGTCAGAACATTGACCTTTCTATTTTCTCTTATTCAAACAAATGGTATCTCTCTGTTTACTCCCCTTCTACAGATCATGCAAATGAGCTCAAAATGACTAATTCAGCTTAATGTATTAATATTAGTTCTGAAGCTTATTGTTGCTTTTGTAGGAGCTGCTCTGTTGTTAAATACATAGGTGACCAAATGTTTTATTTCAGATAAGTACTTTAAACAAAAAGTTGCCCAGAGTCTATTTGACTTATAATTTTATTTTTCCATCGTGTACTCCAGCCTTTCGAGATCACAGTGCTTGGAAAGGATAAAGCAATGATCTCATCCATTTCAGCACTTCACAGTCATTTCAGTTTTAAAGAGCCATAACCCTCTTTTTTAAGGAGTGTGTTGTACTGCTTTAACGTGTTAGTCTAAAATGATGGGCTTTCTTAAGACAACCTCTCAAAACAGATCCAGATTTGGTATTAAATACCAATGACACCAAAAAATTGCAGAATTGGTTTATAATACGCATGTAGGAAAATACTTAGATACATTCATCAGTGTCTTTTCAGGCTTCTCCATCTGTGAGCTGTTGGTTCCAAACCACAGCAGTGCAAAGTGCAACTGTACGTGGGCTATTGTTGAAAAGAGTGTTTTCACCTGAGGGAGATGGGTTGTGCAGCCTACATAAACAAAAGGCATTGCATACAGAGAAGCCTCTGAGCCCCAAGACAGCAGCCAACTCTGACCTGGTTTGGATAGAAAGAGAGGAAAAAGCCATCCTTGGAGAAGTGTGTGCTACGAGGTGATAAGTAGTTTGCATTTCTCATTACCAAGCTGATGGGATGGTTGAGGATAGGGAATGAAGTGCTGATGTGGTGGGGGACTGTTGGTTACTTTAAGGAAGTATAAATGAACATGGAATTTGCACTGGAAGTAATGGATGCTGATGGAAATCTGGCAGCTCTGAGGATATTTAGAGGAGCTCAATGCCTCAGAAACCCACTAATATATGATAAAAATGGTCCTGTAAATTTCACCAACTCCAATTCCTCCCAGATTATTAATGGCTTTGACACAGGAGTCCAGTTACCTGTGACAGATACCTTCAGTCTCCTCCCTGGGTGGGAGGCAGATCTCATTCCATGGAGCAAAACATCACGCTGGCTCTGAGTGGTACCTGTGGGGGCCTGGCCCATCCCTTTCTGCTGAGGCCCATCAGGTGAAGGTCATTTCTCTGTACTTGAGCAATGCAACAGCGCTGGACTTTTTGTCCCACGGTGTTTGTCCTGCCAGTAAACAAAGCACTTGACTGCCTGCGAGTGTTCAACAGCATCAGGCAGCTTCAGACACAAAAAGTGATAGTGCTGGAATGAGATGACACTGTCTATTAAGCAGCATAACATTTCTGCTCAAGGCCATTTGAATGACACACTGTTATGGTTTAAATAACTGCCTAAATGTTGCAACATCGAGCCATCTCTAAAATTCACTGGTTCTGTAAGCTGAGTCAAAGCTTTACGGAAGGGATTTTTGCATTTGTTTATTTTAGGATGACTTTCTCAGGCATCATAGCTTTTCTTTTTTTTTCTATTATGTGGCGCTTTTTATGTGTTTCTCTTTCAAAAAGTGAGGTACAAGAGGCTTTCAAGGGCAATACTATAGGCCTGATGCTGCATGGAAAAAAAAAAGATAAAAATAACATAAAATTTAATTAATCCATTTTAATCCTGCTGGTGTTAATTCCAGTCAAAGTGCAGAAATGTTTATCTAGACATGCAGAATTGCATGGAATTACAGTCTGTCTGCTAATATTTAAGGTCCTTGATGTTGCTATGACACTTTTATACCAATGAGGATTCTTTTGGGGCTGATTTTTCTGTTTGTACCAAAGCTGAGCCTCTGTTTTCTGTGCTTTTCTGGATTGTGTTAGGTCTGCTGAGGCTTACCTTGTACCAGTTCCAGACTTTGGGGGACTTCGTTGTAATTTGTTCCACATCTCGTATTTTTGCCTGGTCACAGCTTGATTAACAGACACACCCACCCCTTCAATAACAAAACCACAGCTCTGTAGCCCTAAATGCCATGGGAGTGAACAATCCAATTTTAAAAACAGCATTTTAAATCCATGGAAAACACTACAGCTGCTTGCCAGTCCTACTTGTGGAAGCACACCAGTGATCCAAAAAAGCCCACAAAGATGCTTGAGGGACAAAAGTTGGTGCTTTATTTCATCATATTCAATACAATAATTGGTGCTGAAAATGGGAAGTGGCAAATTCCATTCACAAGTACATTCATCTCCAGTCATCCTGGATCTATTTGAATGACAGGAAAAAACTGGTGTTGAGAGAGCAGCTCAGCAAATTGTACTTTAAATATTTAGGAGTCAAATAAAAATATACTTTATTTTCTAAAGATAACAGCTAACTGGGTCATAATATATACACTACCTGACTTGTCTGAGTATAGCTTTAATTACATGCACAAATTTGTGAAAAATAAATAATTATATGATTTTCATAGAGAAAGGACTCCAGGAGTCCTAATAATATATTTATACATGGCCTGATAACTAAAGGCTCAGAAGGTCTGGATTTTTTTCTGCTTGGGTGTTTTCTGCTGTTTGTTGGTGGGTAGGTCTTGTCTCTATAGAAAAAAACCCTTCTTTTTCTGTTTAAGAGGCTTATTTCTTATCCCTGTTCTCAAGTCCTTGACCTTCTCAAAGCCATACTAAATTTTAAATAGTCTAAAATTCTTTAAGAAAAAATTTCATTGCTTTAACTTTGACCATAGCATATTAATATTACCCGAAAAAAACTGAATAACAGACTTTATTCAATACAAACATTGTAAAGTTTATATCAGTCTGTAAATTTTGTAGAATTACTCAACACATTAATGAGAAAGAAAAGTATTGTAATAATTATTTCTATTATTAATCCATTTCAAGCATCTATTTTAGGATATTTTATGCAAGATATTAGGCAATATCTGACAGAGTATTGCAGTAGACAAAAACCTTAGAAGCTAAATTGCAGTTTCTCCTATCCCACAGTCTGTTTCAGAGAGGAAACCAAAGTTATTATTATAATAACTTTTAGGAAAGTGTCTCCACAGGTAATTTCTCTTTACCTATGTAGTTAATATCCATTTTATAAATCAAATCTGCAAAGGATTTAATAAAACACCAGCATTTTTTGCTAAGGTTTAGGCTCTAACTTTAATATTTTTTTATTTTTAACTTTTTTTACCCACTAGCTTTAATCTACTGATATATTTGAAATTAAAAAATGAAGATATAAGATTTTAAAATGAAATTAAGTCATTTTAATTAGTAAAAAAAAGATATTTGTAGCTCACAGTGAGCATAAATACCTCAAGCAGAATTTCAGGGCTTAGTGGTTTGTTTCTGCCATACTGAATATTTTCCTTCTGCTGCTCCTAACACAGAACAGAAATCATTGTTCCATTCTGTTCAGCTTCCTACATATACACTATAGAAAGGTACAGAAAGGGATGGGATTTTCTTATTACATGTTGCTTGAGTTAATACTTGCACCTGTTGGCAATTTTTACAAGACATGCTGCTATATGTTCTGTTCACCATAGCAACATAAACACAAAGATGGAAGTAAAAATAGTTTTCAAGGACATCTCCCAGAGACACTGAATGTTTTTTATCATTCTGAATTTTGATATACACAGTTACTGGATTGTCTGTCATCTGTGCCAAGTACATTTACACATAAAGCAGGCAAGGTCATTTAATCTTATCTATTTCTAATTAGTGCTGCACTATGAGAACCACAGACTTTTGGAGGGCCTTGTGCCTTGTGCCAAGCTCCCAGGTGAACTTGAAACTTCTTGGTTAAACACAGAGCCTAGTCTGAAAAAAAAACAAACACCCACATTTATTTTAATAAAATAGTAGTCTTTTTTAATAACTGGGAAAATACTAAGGGACTTTGCTCCCTTAGTAATCTCCTTGTTAATTATTTCTTTATCAACCCAAGAAGTTCTATGAGTCTGAGTAAGCACTTCTCCCTGCTTGCTCCTGTGGCTCTAGGCTGTCAGATTGGTATGTCACTGTCATTGGTAGATCTTCTGTCATCTGAACTGGTTGGGTCTCCCTGAAAAGCCAGTGTCCTGGATGGCCCCCATGATCTCCTCTCTGTAATTTGGTGGCAGCTTTGATCTGTGCCATTCCTGAAGGATCCATGCTGCCACCACGCAGAACTACCCTGTGTGGGTAGAAATGCCACTGTGCAAGGACAGAAGCTGTGTGGGCAGCCCCTGGGATAGGCAGGAAAAGAGAGGAGGGACCTTTGTCCCTAAAATATCTTGCCCTAGACTGCTGATAATGGTCGCTGCAATTTGAGCCACGAGGATTACACGTTCTGTTACAGGGCTATTCTCTGTGATAGAACATGTAACAAAAAATGTTGTTTGCATAAAGTGAGAAGGTAGAAACATTTAACTTTGCAGCCCTGGGTTTAAATTAATGCATCTTTGGGAAGAGAGCTGTGTATCTTAAAGCACAATTTTATATGCTGACTATTGTTTAACAATGCTGAGTGTACTATCATTGCCACTTAAATGTATTGTGGAAGACACGAACATACATTTATTTGTATAACTCAGCCTTGGTTGTTATTGTGGCCTTGACCACATCCTAATTCAAAAGGTCAGTGCTTGTCATACATCTCATTGCAAGCAAGGCCAGAGTTCTTATCAATCTGTTCTGTGAGGACCGAGCTGTTGCCAGCTCTGTTGGATGGTTTCAGGTTGTTATAACTGTACTTAGCCTTGTGTTGATATCAGTGTTACAGTTACTGTGTTACGTGTGTTCCTTATACACGTGTGGTTTTTTTTGCTCTGTTTTTTTTTGCTCTGAAAGATCTGAAAATAGTGCAACATTTTTTTTTCTTAATTTTCTCCATTTTATGCTAAGATAAATGGACTGGGTATTTATATAGATGTGTGTTTAGGAATGGATTTTATTAAAATATATGTGTATATAAAAGCATATTATGAGAACTGAGACAAAATTACCAATTGTTTTTGAAAAGCAAAGTTACTTATTATATAATTTTTTTTTGTTTAGTTACTTTAATCAACAGCACATTGAAAAGTTTTATCACTGTATGGAGATTTGCATTTTACTGAGCAAGTTAAGGGTCCAAAATGGATTATATTAAGTCTTTATATCATGATAACCACATATCAAGGGCATTCACAATGGTATCACTGAGGTTTTGAATGAAAAGTTTTGCAATAAAGGCCTTTTCATTAATAAGATGGTTGAATGTACCTGTCTATGTGTATATATGTTATGATATGGAATATATGATTGCATACAAAGGGAGGATTTTTGTGTCTCATTGACATATTTTGGATACTTGAAATGAGATAATAGATTCAATTATATGAACAGCTTATTGTAGATCTGAACAACATTCAGACTAAATATACGTCTTTTCCAGATTAGCTAAGTATTGCAAATCCACTTAGTTTAACAGGGCATACAGATACTCATACCTTCAGTAAATCAGATAATGGATTTGAGATGTTTGCCTTTAGACCCATCAAATTATAAATGTCATCCATTAGATGCAATTCTTTGTGAATTGCAGAGAATCCAGACCTGACTCCTCAGATCCTGTCATTCTGGGCATGCACTACAGCAGGCAGACAGGAGTCACAGCTCCTGCCTCTACTGAACCATTGGTTCCTCTGTGCATGAAAAAGAACTATCTCTGAAGTTACATTTTGATCTTAGTCCATTCATACTCCATTATGACTTTCAGAGCCTCTGTCACTTTACTGCAGGCTTTAGTGGTAACTTCATCTCTCTGCCCATGTGTGTGTGCTTTCTAGGTGATGAATTTTATTGTCCTGTATAAACCTTAACTGAGGAGCAGCTCAATCCTATCTCCACCTTTTTGGTGATTTAACCATTCTCTGTACTGTCAAATTCTTTCACCCATTATATTTACAGCCAACTGAAAAAAAGTGAAACTGTTTTCAAATAAAGAGAAGAAACTCTGATTTCATGTCTTATCTGTGAGAAATACTTTCTCACATATGACATAATGTAGCTGCGAGCTTTCCAATGTTGTTGAAGTGAAACCCATGAAATTAGGAGATTGGCTGTAAAATCTTAGTTTAAATGTTTTTATTCTTTATGGGGAAGTTGATATGGGAACTTTTGAGTTTCCCTCTGGTTTGCTGTAAGCTGCTTATAACCACACAGGAGAGAATTCACAAATAAACCCTATGATTTTCAGGTAATCACTCCCTTCCATAAGCTGAGCCCTTCAATAAAATACCAAATGTCAGAAGACTCTCAATAAAGTCAAGAAAGTTAGAAATGTTGACATATGCAATAACTGAAACACTGCTCTCTATGTGTAGCCCTTATTTAATATAGTAGGAAATCTCTGTGGGGGTTGTTGGTTTGGACATACATATGTACAGCTTATTCATCTCTCAGAAAATTTCCCACAAGGCTGACACATGATTCTGTTTTCTCAATTTGTTGCTTCATCTCACCATTCCTAAAGCGTTTTTTCATTAGAAATGCTGTTTTACTGAGGTTTTTACAGAGTAAAAATAACCTATTCTGAGATAGACATTACTGTTACATTCAGGATTCTCTTAAGTGAGTTCACTGTTATTCCTAGTGTGTGCTTTCACATTCTGATTCTTTCAGCCAGTAATCTTCTTTTAATGGGAAAATTGTATCTGTTAAATTCTGATCTGAGACTGATGCTCTGTCTGAAGTGGATTCTAATTGATAACAAAGTTTCTAAAAGTCGTACACCTGTTTAAAACTTGTTGTTTCTGGCTACCTGCAGGTACGTGACTATACTGAGACGCTTATGTCGTGAATAACAACTCTAGTTTCTAAAACTTGTCTTCTGTGTGCAAAACTTTTGGAAAGCCTTTTCCCTTACATATATTTGTGAGCCATTAAGATCTCTTTCTGCTGCAGAAATTATAATGGGAAAAAAACAAGAGATGTTTGTTTTGAGGAAAAGCAGAGATAAAAGGGCTTTTAAAACATGCTTTTAAAAGTAAGTCTGAGACAAGCTGTTTCAGTCCCAGGCTCAGACAAGTGGTTATGCTCCCTAACCTCCCCATATTTAAACTTACCTATTTTGAATAGTACTGGTAATTTTAAGGAGAAAAAAAATAATGCTTTATTTATTTGTAGGCAAAACCTTATTAGTAAAACAACAAGAAAAGCCCATAGCATTATTTGATTTTTGTGACACTCTATTTTGCAAAATGAAATCACAAAATCTGAAGAAAGTGATAGGTTTCTCTACAGAATTAAACTTTTCCATGTTCCAAAGTTTGAATCCAGCCATTCTGTCAGATCTTGACCTGTAATACTCTCTATTGTCAGAAAGACCATCCATTTTCACTTGCTCTTAGTATTGGCTTCAACGTTTCAAATTGTCACCTCATTAAGATCCTACTCAGAGATACAGGAGTCCTTATTGTCCACAAGAGATTTGCTGAATTTATCTACTTGATCAGATTGAACCAGAAAATGTTTTCCCAGTTTCTGGGCCAATTGCAAAATAGGATGGTTCCACTAAGGCAGAGCATCACTTGAGTGTATTGGTGAGGTTCAAAGGAGCTGCTGTGCTCTTTCCCCTCTCAAATCCTTAGGGTGAGGTGTAGAACTTAGCATTAGCATGGCTAGGCCAACTTAGTGTCTGAAAATCTGTTCCACTGACTTAATTTAAATTACAGCATTGCCATAAAAGCATAACCCATTCTGGAAGATTGTTTGTTCATACATTTCAGAAATAGTAGGTCAGAAACAGAATTTGTAGCACAGGCCACTGTTACGGGTCAGAATTTAACCTAATTAATTGTGCAAGAGCTGCTTGAACTGCATGTTAAAACAAGTATTGCTGTATTTGTACAATAGCAACTTAAATGATAGCTCTTTTGTGGGTGGTTTTCTGCTTTGTTTAAGACACTTTCATTTTTGTTTTGTAGCCAAACACCAAGACGTACTCCCAGAGTGGCAGGCACTCCGTGTCAGTAGAGGTCCAAATGCAGCGGCAGCGGCAGGAGGAACGAGAGAGTTTCCAGCAAGCCCAGCGCCAGTACAGCTCCTTGCCCAGGTATGGGAACTTCTGAAGCTGCTCGTGCCTAGGAGCCTGCAGCTAATTTCATTTGTGGAGGAAAATGTCATACTTTGTGCAGACACTTTTGTTCAGCATTGAGATCAGGTGGAATGTATTCACTGTGGAAGAGGCATAGAATTTCTTAAGTGAGAGCATGTGGTAGCTGAGAATTGCTTCAGAGAATTTCTTCAGAGCTGATTTCAGGGGAATTTGATGACATTCAGCACCCAAAAGAATTGAAATATTAAAACAAACCTATTCTTTGTGGGCCACCATCCAGTTTAATTTTCTGCAGTTACAAAAGTCTCCTGAGCAAGACATGAGGTGTCCCGTTTTGACATGTCAGATGATTTTTTTTCTGTTGCCTAATTCCTTACTGGGTAGAAATTCTATCTTTGAGATGTTACTATGGAAAAAAATTAAAAGGGAAAAAAATTTCAAGACCTCCAACAAAAAAATATGGAACTGAGAAAATTATCCAAGAAATCAAAGGTCTTTAAGTTTGCATATATACATTTTTAATAGATATAGAATGCTGCAAATTAATAAATTTTTTGTGTAAACAAACCTATGGTTTTTTTAATAGTAGGTGTTTTAAAGGACTAGTTGTTTGGGCAAAATGGCTTTTACTTGACACTTAGTTTTAAGAATTAATAGAAGTTCAGCCAGCTTGTACAAATTAACTCTCATAGTTAAGCATTATGCAAATAGTCTTTGCATTTTGAAATATCAGCGGTGGTTGAATGGAGAATAATTTACACCAGAGCTTGGTGTCAAATTGCTTTCCAATAAGGCTGTATTATTTTTCATGACTTGTGTGGAAATGGTGTGGAAAAAAAATTTGTTGTGACAAGATATGTTTTACCAGGTATATTATAACTCTTTTTTTGGAAACAAATATAAGCCTTATAGCAAAGTTATCTAGCCATGAGCAAGAGCAGCATCTTAGCAGCATCTTTGAAAATAAAACAGTTTCAGATTTTCAAAAGTTTTAACACCTTTCAGTGTAGAATTTTTCTGTTAAGTTTGGAAGGTGGAAAAGGGAAATGTAAAGTTCCTGTGTTTTCTGAGATTTTTAGTTTCTCATCTTGAAGATCTTTGTATCCCCTCTTCTTTTTATCTCTGCCTTCCTTTGGAAGTGACCACACCTATTAATGCCATATTGTTTCTCCTAAGAAATTCTCTTTCAGTTATGCTAACCCCAGTGAATCATGTTCATTTATAGTTTTAAAACTATGATTCTTAAAACTTGCTTCCCCTGTTCACAATTGCTGGTAGCATTTAAAAGTTGGAATCAGTTGCAGTGCTGTTCAATGGCAGAAATTAAAAACTCTAAGGTGAAAATTAATCTACAAGAAAGTTAATCAACAAGAAATATGAAAAATAGATCATAGAACAGCTCATAGAAATGCTTGTTTTGAAAAGAGTTACTGAGAACTTTACTCAAGGTGGTTTTCAACATGAGAAATGGCTAGCAATCTAGCAATGCATGTTACTGTGTAATTAATGATAATTTAATGGATTACTTTGAGCTCTCTGGGTGTTTCAGCTGTGCTGAGAGCAGACAGAACTGCAAGGCTGAAGTTCAGCACTGTAAATACCACAATACTCCTATAACAACCTGGGGCATCGAGTTCTCCAGCTTTACAAACTGTTCCTAACACTGCGACTGATCTTTAAAGAAATCTTACTGTTACTCTGAAACCTAGGTCCCAAGCTTAATGTTGCAACCGTGACGTTGTAGTGATTGAAGTTTGTACACTGGCTTCATTCTTGAGCTTTCATCCTGTGTATTCTCTAAGAGCCTCCTATTTTTTCCCCTTTGCACATTCAAATCTGTAGCACTGAAGACAAATAAACTCTTGAGTCAATTTTAAAGGAACTTCCCAGAAAGACAGGGAAAGTGTGCCAACTAATTTTGAACAAGTACCAGAAAACAGTCAGTAAATTAAACTGGTTCAACTAGTCATCCTCTTGTCCCATGTGAAACTGTAAGAGCAAGGTTTAGCTCCATGTTAATTTTCTATTACTTAAAATTTATCTTGCTCTAGATCAGGAGCCTGACAGTTTCGTAGCCTACAGAGGTTTGTTCAATTTGCTCTTGTTCCAGGGAGTGATAAAACATGACTCAGAAGCATTGTTGCTTTGGCAAAGTTGGATATGAGATTACCAATAACAACTATAAAATTTTGTAAGAATTTACATTATGTTGTAACTTTTTCTGCAATAATTCACATTTATCTTGCATAATATCTTTCATCCAGAGACCTCAGAATCAGTTATGATATAAGGTAGATATGGTAATTTTCAAATTATATATGTGGAAGGACGATTGCAATAACATTAGGTGACTTTTTACTTTTAGTAATGGTAGAAAAATTTTCCAGTTCTCCTGTCTCTCCACTGCATATTCATTGGATGAGGCCACACTGTCATCATACGTGATGACATGAAAAACCAAGCCATATATAAACAACTAAATTATTTTCTTATTGATTTATGTCGCAATATATTTTATTTTATTGCTTGATTCTCATACTCTAATTTTAATCTCAGAGTGGGTATCTCTTTTGCTGCAGCACAAAATTGTTTTACTTTATCACCACCAATCTTATTTTAAATTCATACAAGCATCTAGCAGTTTGATAGTAAATTAAAGTCATTTCAAAACCATAATCTGTCTTCAAAATAATGTGGTGATTTATTGTGAAAAGAGATAAGAATTTGTAATTCCTATGTGTATTTGGCCTATTTATCTACTCCCTGGAGCCAAAAAATGAGCAAAAAATGTTACCTCTGCCTCTTCTTTTATGAAGGATATAGCAGACTGGGAAACACTCCTTATAGCACAAAATTCCTTAGTTCTGGACATGAGAGGAAGAAACTGGAACTACCTCTCAGTAATGAGCTTTATCTTCTGACTTGTATAGTGTTAAGGCAAGTGTTTTAAGGACCTGCCTGTTGCGTATTTAATCAAGGATCAGTCTAGATTAAAATCTTTCATTAGTTAGTGACTTTACAATTCCTGGCTGTTACCTGCATTCTTAGGAAGCACAGAAACACCTACGGTCTTTCCTAGTCTGCAAATGAATTGTAACACTTTTTTCCTTGAGAACATGAGGGTAATTGTAGCTGGATGGGTTTTTATGGCATATTCCTCCTGCAGAGGCCTAGAAATATAGTTCTGCTCTCTAGGAAATGTTCTCCCAACAAAAGAGACATCATTTTGGGGCAGAAGAGAACTGTGACCCTAGAAAATGGCTTCTAAAGAATGCCATCTCTGGGCAAAAGCTGATGGCATGGCAAAAGTTGCCTTCTTTCCAGTGATCGTTGTCAATAACAGTCGAAGGTGAACCAGAGCATTTGTCTTAAAAACCTTTTTCATTTTTCTTTTCAGGCAAAGCAGGAAGAATGCCAGTTCTGTATCTCAAGACTCCTGGGAACAGAGTTATTCCCCTGGAGAAGGCTTCCAGACTGCGAAGGAAAATCCCAGATATTCCAGCTACCAGGGATCAAGGAATGGCTATATGGGGGGACATGGCTTTAATGCCAGGGTGATGCTAGAAACACAAGAACTGCTTCGTCAAGAGCAGAGGCGGAAAGAACAACAACTGAAAAAAAAAACTTCTTCTGAAGGGCCTAGCAACTATGACTCATATAAGAAAATTCAGGACCCTAATTATACCCCTCCTAAAGGTCCTTTCAGACAAGATGTACCGCCTTCACCATCTCAGGTAGCGAGGCTGAACAGATTGCAAACACCGGAAAAGGGAAGGCCGTTTTATTCTTGAGGTGAAGAAAAGGAGGATCAACTTACCATGCAATAAGGAACATTTTCATATAAAGACTTCTATTTTGAAAACTTTTTACGCTGATGGTACTAAGGAATATATCCGTTTTTTATTTCAGTGCCTTTCAAAATCTGGGCAAAGCATTGGTGGGCCTTACGTCTTTGCCGTTCTGTCCCAAGTGTTGAATCCATGGAAGGGCGTTCCACCATTTGACAATCATAACGGAAGTGAGCAGCGCCGCCCCTGCCTTCCCAGTCCCGTAGCTGTCAATGGCTTTTTGCTAGGATTTGTTGTAAGGTGTTTTACTTTGCAGTGACTTATTACACCAACATGCAGCTTTGTGGCATAAAATTAATGAATTTGAGGTTGAAGGAAGCATTGACATGTCCTTTATTATTTCTCTCGGGTCAGAAGGAGGTGTACATATCACTCTTGAGTGGATAAGGCTGAGCTCTACTCTGAATTGCAGTTGGAGTTCTGATATGTTTTATGGTGGAGTCATTACCAGTCTTTGTTGATCAATATTTAAGTGTCTATATGCTGAAAAACTATCCTTCTATTATGCACATATGCACTCTTTTTTTTCTCTCTCTCCCCACTCTGAGCTTATTAAAAAAGCCTTTATCCTGACTCATGAGGAAAACAATATTAAGCTTTCAGTTATCCTGAGAATCCTGTTCCAATTGCCTTATAATCTTAATGCACAGTCCATTACAAATGAAATAACTGGAGAGAGATTATTTATACAGACACAGGGAAGCCTTTGATAAGTATATTTTACTATTTTATTAAAGATGGGAAATTATGAACACACATGCAATTGAGTTCTGCTTTGCTTTGCTTCTAAATTAATTTGGTCATATGACACTTGTATCTAGGAAGAGAACTAGGGAGGGTGTCATGTCAGCTCATCTGATACACAGTAGTCTTTGGACAAATTTTGGAGATAGCTCCAAGCAAGAGCAGAGGAAATCAAAGTTTTTCTTTGGATCAAATAGCTGTAAAGAGAACAATTCCCTCTTTTTAAACATTGTGAAGCTTTGTGGACAATTTCCTTTGTGCTTCCATATACCATATTGTTGCATCGTGATGCTACATTAAAAAGAAACCTTTAAGTACATGAATGAGAGATAAGTGGAGACAAACTGTTACACCTCATCCTGAAAACATGTCAGTATCCAAAAATTACTAAAGCAAAATGATTGCTCTAGCAGAGAGTAATATTTGAATGTGCATATGGGATATGAGAATTTCTTTTGCAGCAGCTGTTTTTCTGTTTGTTGGTCTGAACTTCATGTATTGTAAAAAATATAGCTGGGTTGCTGAAGTGCCTGCAAATCCTGATGTGAAAAGGCTTGAGAATGGATCTCAGCATATTGTGTAAAAAAAGAGAGAAAGCAAGAAAAAAAAATCATGTATTGCGTGATTAAAAAAAAAAAGCCTATTTTTTTTTACTGGCACATTTTATTTTTGCGCCAACTCATTTCTAGAATGTATATGAAATATCAGCACACATATCTGTGTCTTTTATGCCTGTTTGTTAACAGTTTTTGTTGTTAATAATGTACTCCATGTTTAAAATTTCTTATTAGTGTAAGCACAGTGACATTGGATGACAATAGCTTTTTTACACAGAATTTACAAAACTGTGTAAAATGGCTTTGCTTGTACATATGAAATTTAGAATAAAAGGCTGTTTCCATCCTTGTCTTGGTATTGCCTATAGACCCCTATGAAAACTGTTGCAGACATTGAATTTAAAAAATTCCTAACAGATACTGTTTTATACTATTCCTAATGTTTTGTATGTGTCATCCTGTGAACACTTATAAACAAGAAGAAAAGAGAAAAAAGAAAAGAAAAGAAAAGAAAAGAAAAGAAAAGAAAAGAAAAGAAAAGAAAAGAAAAGAAAAGAAAAGAAAAGAAAAGAAAAGAAAAGAGAAAAGAAAAAAAAGGAGTTTACAGCCCAGCTGAGCACCTGAAGACTGTCCTCAGAGGCAAAACCCACATTGTTTAATGTGCTGTGTTATTTTAGGCCATAGCTAGGACATTTAAGAGGCACATTTTTAAGACTAATCTCTGCAGCAAATATCTTCTGTACTGTAGCATGGAGCCCTCTGCTCAAGGAGAGCACTGTCAGAAGGACACCCACTGCAATCTGGCCAAATCCAGGCATGTGTTAGGAACCCCCTCTGCACTTTGTGTGTGTTTTGGGGTCTGATGGGAGCCCTTCACAGGAATGTTGGCCTGGTGAAAAATGGCAGAAGGCAGATTTATGAATAAAGCAATATTTACAGTGCCAATGATCCTCTGTTTCCCCCATTAGTATTGAAGCTGAGTCTGGTTTTCTCCTTCTTCCCCTCATTTCTCATTTTGTTGGTTACTGCAGGAATGTCAATCATGATTCTGTGTATGCATGACATCAAGGTGTTGCCATGGCAATAATAGTGTCAAATTATTCACTGTGACTTTCGTGTGGGATCTCAAGGGGAAGAACAACAGGAGCTGTAGGGTGGACAGGCAGCTTTCAGTGCCCAAATAAAGTAAAGGCAGGATTTTCCAAAACACTTAAATTGTAGTGTCTTGCATTTGGGCGTGGGGAAATAATTGCATTTGCAGTTTTGCAGGTCTTGCTGTCTCATCTCCTGACTGCATTCCCAGATTACATAGTTTGACATTTCTACAGATTTATTTGCACTGGCAAATAATTGCAAGCGCTAAAAAAATGCATCCACAGGAATAGAAAACAGGTTGAAGTCCTTTTCAAAACAAGGCCTTTGATAAACTGTTGTAGGAAAAAGGGCATGTGTTTGGAAAAGTATGAAGTACAGGATGTTTTATGTGTGAGGATGGCATATGTTAAAGTTTACTCTTCTATGAAACTCCTCTTCAAGGTGTTAACAATTTACCATAATTAGATGTGTTCATGAAAGAAGGCAGATGTTCTCTTTGGGCCATGTCTGTGTTATGTTAGTAAAGAATAAGGTCTTTTTCTGGCTTTGTCACCCTGTCTTCTTCCTGACATAGTGTAGACAGGATTTCTAATATTAACTCCCATAAGTTGCAAAGGGCGATAAGGAAGTGGGAGGGAGATATTTTAATAGAAAATGACCTTTAGTTCTGCCTAGTGAATAGATTCAAAAGTTAATTGAGCTAACCACATTACTGCAGTAATTTGTTTGTGGATGCATTACCATTATGAGATTAAGTCTGTAACGTTAGTATGTTTGAGAATGGTCACAGGACAGACTGTAAGGGAGCTCACAACATCAAGGAGTGGGTGTTCAGCTTGCACATTTTGCTCTGTTGAAACTCTGAGAAAACCATCTGCAAAGCCTCCTGTATTTTATCAAAATAATTTCTTAATGCTATTGAAATTCCTTGGGAAAGTTTAATATTACTAATGCAGAATACTGCTGCCTTTCTCAAAAACCTATTTCCCCTCTTCTTATGGGCCTCCTTGGAAGCATGAGCGCAACCCTAGTGAGTTATTGCATGGGCCAGATAGTTTAATGCATGTCTTTGAGAACTCTGCCATCAAAAACAGTGAAAAATGGCATAGAGCCCAGCTGAACATGGTTGGAAAGTACAATTGCCATTTATTGCTGGCAAACAGCTGGAAGAGCAACAAAACAATGTAAGCCCATCATGACTGTAGATACGTGGCCATGACTGCAGATATATGGCCTGCCTTTCAAAGCTGCACTGATGTTTTGGTCACGTTCTCTCTGTTAATGGGTATCTGTAACACTGCATTTATCTGTTCTGGGTATTTTGAGAAGGGAAGGGTTTGGCCAGACAAGGAAGAGATGTGCCAGATTAGCAGTGTTGGCTAAACATAGGATATTCTTGAGTAATTCAAACCTTTGAACTTGGGTTGTTGAGACTTAAAGGGAATTTGGCTATTGCATGTCCTGGCTTGCAAAACTGTTTTCAAAATATTTCCTAATTCTATGTGCTGTGCCTGACTGTTTCTATATCTTTCTCTCCCAAGTCCTCAGTGTAGTTAATAATAAGCATTGTAAGGAGTCTGTCAGGAATGCAAATGCAGAAAAAACCTCATCTATTTCTTATGCTGCTGTTGTGCCTCTCCATCCTAGCCTTCCAGACTCAATTTAAAATTTGACTTTAGCATGGCAGAGGAAGGGTGAGAGTCAGAAATCCACAATGGGGGCTGACTTTGTGAAAGTAGTTTTTGTGTGTGTGCATGTGTGTACATGGGCGAGGCACAGACTGGGTTAATTTGCCTTTAATTCATGTCCTTCTTCAAAAAATAACTTGTAGCATTTCTTCAGTGTTTTTCCTATCTGTGCAGAAAGCAACTATGATTTGATCCACATGGTCATTGTTTCATGCCTCCTTGTAATCTCTTCTATTTTGTATCAGCATCACACTCTCTCTTTTACATGTACTGATTAATTCTGTTGCATTTATTTGTTTCTCTAAATGGCATGCAATTCATTCATATCCTAGGCTACTTCTTGCCAGTGATTGATTTTTCTCTCTTAGATTTGTAAACCTATTTTAATACTTTTCTCTCCTTAGGAGTAGTATTATCTTTTGTAATTTACACTTTAATCAGTTTTAAAAATTGAGACTGGAAGCTTGAGTTAGGATTACACAAAAGCAGACTAAAGAATATGGCTTTGATTTCTATTCTGTGTGCAATGCACACTTCCTAGGCACTTACAGGGACTGGACAGAATCCTCTCTGAATGAGATGAACAAAAACATCAAGCCTAGGATCTTTATAAGAAAAAAAAAAATTAGGGGAAGTTTGGAAGATATTTATGCCCACTGTATTCTGTCTACTGTGAAAAAACCCAAAATTCCTTAGATGTATCACTCTGCCTGACTGATGGTTTCAGAGCTCAAACTGACATGACTGTGGTTTAAAGGCAGATGGATGGAAGAGGAAGCCGCTTGCACCATTCCAGAGGATGCCAGGACCCGCTTCCCTTGCAAATAGGCTCCCAAAATTCTGTTTTCAGATGCACATCTTACAGCAGCCAAGGTCTGGAATGAGCTTACATTCACAAATTGAGCTCTCAGTGTAGTGGCTGCAGTGACATCTGTCAGGGTGTGAGAGATGACAGCCACAGGTGATAATAGCTTCAGATATTCGATTTTAATCTGCTTGTTTGTTGGGATAATCCATGTCTTAGAAAATTAAGGAAAGAAATGAAGAGGGAGAGAGAGGTGTAAAATGTGAATAAAAAGGTTCTCCACTTCCCCTACACTCTTGTCACTGTTACAGCCACTGGGATTTGGTTCCCTTTTCTTCTCCTTTTTGCCCCAAAGGCATAAAAACGAATAAACTAGATAGCAGTAACCTCAGCACAAAACTCACCCCTCTCCTAGAGAGTCACTCTATTGTGTAGCGCATAAGATGTGAATTAACAAGGCAACAAAGAGAACAACTTACTGTCCCTCTGTTACTTCCTTTTGGGTTTCCCTGGGGTGTGTTTAGATTGTCAGTCCTTGGGACAAGGAGCTGTGTTTATTTTTTATCTATGGAACAGAACAGTATTGTTGGCAATAAAAGCTAGTGAATATTTGGTGGCAGAGAGGGAGTTGATGCAAAAAGAGTTTTTTAAAGTTGGTATATATGGACTTTTGCAGCAGGTGCACGATGTATGTGTAGTCGTAATTATATTCTCATTTATAAGTACAGACCATATTGCGGGGCTCTTTGCTACAGTTAAAATGAGTTTCTCAGGTCTCTTAATTTATCTAAGGCACCACTTCTTTAAAGCTTTTAGAGAGAGTGAAAGAAATTTCTTGTGGAAATAGGAGACATTCCTGAAGTCGCTGTTTGAAGACTGCAACTATCTAGAGGGATTTTAAGAGATTTTCAGGAGCTGCAGCCATCTGCCAGGAGCTCAGAACCATTATCACCTGTGTTCATAAAGCTGGAGAAGACATTAGTTTTCACTGTTCCACCAATGTAATTCTTATTCCCACATAGAATATGTTGAAGTCTGAGATCCCCTTCTGGGTACCCATCACATTTTATATCTTCCTTAGGAGCAAAGGCAAAGCTTTGTGAGAGTTCAAATGTAGCCAGGCTATTAAAATCCAGTAGGTTCTAAGGAACAGGAATGTCTTTGCCTAAAACTTTGCATCTAATGGTGGTGATGTGTGTTTTGCTTCATGCTACCAACAGTCTGTTGTTTCCTGCTGGTGATACACGTCTTCCTCAGCCTTCTCAGTGTGTGGTACATTCAGGCTCTGCTCTGTGGTCCAGCCTAATTTTAATAATTGTTTAGAAATAATAATAATGATAATTTGTTACTACATGATCCGTTGTTTTCTGGGCTGTCAGCTACAAAGGAAGGCAGATTTACACCTGAGGAACCACTTCTGCATTTGCAAAGGAAGTTTAAGGCTGAGAAGTCATTTCTCGCTTTGGCGAGAAACTCACTGAAGGTTAATATAATCCACTGCAGCTAACAGGGACTGGAAATGACAATGTCTTGTTTTAGTGCCTGGTTGATGATTTGCAAAAGTCTGGTTAAAATCTGGACTGAGTTAATTGCAATTTTCCACATGCTGTTCCTCGCTTTGAGAACTGAATAAAATAATATTAAAAATTGAAACCACTAAATCATGCAACCTGTTGCTAGTCAAAAGCTCAGTCAATACTATAGCCAGCAAAGTAGAAATAATTTGTCTTTGCTCATCTCGTTCTATTTTACAAAATAATGCACAGAATTTTTTATGAATAGTAGTGTAGAGAATTTAACAATTGTTCATTTTTTTTAAAGTCAGTTTACATGAATAATTTTCTCATCTTTATGCAGAAATTTTCTGCGTTTTTGTTGACTAAAATATTACTAATCTAATTTCCTATTAAAAAACTCATTTCCAGCATTGCAGAGCAGAAAGGTGCTACCAAGCATTTAGTCTTCAATTTACATACAACAAACCCTGTAATCTGATGGGGGATTTCACACAAGGATGGCTGCATGCAATTATGTGGGCAAAGAAAAAATTCCATCCAAGGATCTGCTCTACAACAATTTCATCTGTTGGTCTCCCATTAAGAGTTCTATTGTTAAATTGCTTATTGATGTGGACTTAAGAGTAGAAAAATCGACACAGTGTTGTCATACCAGGTTTTCAATGCTGTTTGCATTTTCCTTTTCTTTTTCCTTCTTAATTATAATTTGCATTTGTTAGAAAGGGACAAAGTAAACAGATTGGAATAATTCATTTGAGTTAACACTCATTGACAAGAAAACATTAAGCATTCTCCAGATGAAGCATCAGTCATGAAAGACAGAAGGATAATCCTAACATTACAACTCAAGTAAATTAGTTTTTGGATATATATTCCAGCATTGCATGAAGCTGTACCAATTCTTAATACTGTCATAATAATATGCACTTTTAAATGCTGCCAGAAATCATGATTACAACAGAGAGAGGATTCACTGTTTGTGTTTATTAATGTGGGAACGTTGGAAGAGTATTTGATATTAAATGTCACAGTCTACAGTGATTGGAGCTAAACTGTAAAACTGGTTGGGAAGGTCTGTGCAGATAAATACAAATGGCAAACAGCGCTCCACACACTGCCATGGTGGAAGTACATTCTGGTGTTATGCCTCTGGCTTCTCAAGACAAGTGCAACCTTGTGAACCTGGTGCCACCCCTTTGGAAAGGAGGTGAGAGAAAGTGGAGGAGGGTGCAGGACCAAGGTGAGCATGAGCCTGAAGCACATTTGCCCCTTCTGAGTACAAGGGAGCCATTTGTACCTCGGCTGGCCCACTTGATTTCCCAACTCAGATGTGTTTGTCCATAGGTGGGCAATTGGGTTGTGTTTTTTCTTAATTTGCTGAGAGTGGATACAAAATTCTGCCCCACCACTCTGTGCCAACAGCACCATCACAGTTGCTTCTTAGAAGCTTTGACTCAAAAGCTGGCTACATTTCCTTCAAACAGGACGGAGGAAAGCAGGGCAGGAAACTATCTTGTCCTCTCTGTGTGTTAGGGAGACATTACCACAGAAGAAATCTTTGCAGTAATGTTAGTTTACTTAGCTGTTACATTTCTCTTGAATTAACTGATGTGCTGTGAATTTCACGTAGTGTCTTCTGCTGCACAAAGTTTAAGATGCAGGACTCAGGCTGGGAAGGAGCATCTGGAAACCTGACTTGTAGCTCTGAAAACATTAATTAAAAAAGTTACGGAGCAGCTGATTTATCTCCTAGTGTCACCATGAATGTTGTCCCAGTCCACACTAAATCATAATTGAAATGTGATTAAGGGTTAATCTCCTTCTAAATACTATGTATATTTATTAAATGGTGAGTAATTTGCAATATTATGACATTTGATAGGTGATATTCGGATCCAGCTGATACAGTTTCAGCAAAGAGCTGAGAGAGCAGCAAGAGCCCTTCTATTGTCTTGAGCTGGCATTTTGAGGCAGCAATGAAAGCAGTAGAGCTGGCAATGCAGCAACCTAATGCAGAACACAGGCTTCTTCTTTTGTTAAACATCTCCTCCTAAAAATGCTGGCAAGTACACATTGTTTCCTTATCGTTTTTTCCTCTTGAGAGATTTCAATTCCATTTACCCCACGGGCCCAAATCCTTCCTGAACACACGAGTTAGACAGTAAGGAGGATTAGCAGAAATAGCTCAGACAATGACCAAAAGCCATCTTCTGTGCCTTTTCTTTCCAGCCAGCCACCCAACTTTCATTATCAAGGGGGTGAATACCATATCTGACTGCGTAATCAAAATCCAGTGACCTGTCAGAGCAGGCACTCTCTTGCTGTTTCCCTTTGACTAGGCTTCAGTTCTGGCACCCTTTTAACCCAGATTTCCTGACACATTGTAACTTGTAGACATTTCAGGATACAACCGCTGAGCTAATACGTTTCAGACTGTGCCCCTATAGTATATATGGCATATTTAGTGTCATGATTTCTAGTAAAATTGGAGCACCCTGATGCCAAAGAAATAGCAGCTAATTTAAAGAGCACAGCAAAGAAGAGTGAAGGCATATTGAATAATAGAAATCTCTGCCCAGTTTTTCCAGCAATTTTTCTGCCTGTGATATTTGCCAGCACATTCCTGATGAATGTCTAAGGTAAAAATGACTGCTCATTTGGATCTTGAATGTCATTCAACATATGGAAAGAACCACTGACTTTTCTTTAAATATAGTCCCACGCAGTCACCACTGAAAAAAACTTTAATTTTTTTTCTTTTCCCCCTCCAAATACATTACTATGCGCTTAGTGGATTAACGCTCAGCAAAGTTCAGAGAAAGTCATACAAGGTGCCAAAAGGGCACATTCTCCTGTTGCAAAGTCTAAACCTAAACTCTGTTCCTTAGAGCCAACTCTAGATTTTGTAAGGAATGAGGGAGAGATTATTTTTAAATGCTTTTCCATACAGTATGTTTCCCTTTTTCCCTCTTAACTGAGTCAAAAAAGCAGCACAGCTCAACACAGACATAATATGCTTTTTGTGGATTGGTAAGGGAAAACAGAAGGGCTGATTTCACACCTCCAGGATAACTGTGCTACTAAAAGGGGTCCCAGAGCAGGTGCCATGGCAGGCCCCACATATCTCTATGGTCGATTTGTCTCTGGGCTTAGAAAGCAGAAAAATATCTATGAGGAGTCCTCTCAAAGTTTTTTCAGAAGGTTACAGTATAGAACTTCTCCATAGTCGTCCCAGATTTCTAGGTGTTTTAATAAGGATTAAGTACTGAGCTGACTTATTTTAACTAGATTTTCTGCTCTTTTAGAGAGGACATCTTAAGAAAAAAATCTGGGATTCCTTTTATATTTTTTGTCATTTTCTCTTCTTTCACAGAGATGTGAAGTTGGTTACCTACCCAACCATTTTGCCCGAGGAGGATAAAAAGTGATACCTTTTGCAGCAGACATTCTGAGACTCCAAAAATAAGAAATGCCATTTGTCCTATTTGTTAGCAAAATGTGAAAATTACAGAAGTTAGCCTATGAGCGAGGTACCAAACCCAGCAGCAAGGAGCAGACTGTCCCATGTATGGTGTTAGCACTGGACCTAGATCTCTCTAATAACTTAACCAGCTGTGTCTTGGCATCAGGCCCTGGAGACTTTAGTTACTTTTTTTTTATTTTTGAACTGAATGAAAATTCAAATTTATAGTACTGATAGCTTTCTAATTGGCTGACTCTTTTAGTATTTTCAGATTAGGCTGTGCTTCTTGGCAAGCAGACTTTTATAGACAAGTTCTTCACAGCCAGAGTTGCATCCCTACTTAGTGTGCAGAAGTAATATTTCTTAGACATCTAGTTTATGTGACAGAGAAGAAACATCATAAGCTAGTGGAAGTTATTAATTTTTAATATTTTATTTCAAATTTTAAGGTGTGCCATTGCTGGATAATGAAAAATACTTGGAAGCAAGCATTTTGGGGAAAATGTACATGAATCAGAAGGATGCTTATTTTGTATTTTCACTTCCTATGATCTTCAGAAAATGCTGACTGCAGTCAGCAATGTTGGCAACAGTCCTTTTTCACAGAACCCCTGAAGTATTACAATACTTCATTGCCCGCAACAGCCAGCCAGGCTTTTAATAAATTAGTCCTGAAGGTAGAGATAGATTCCGGAGAGATTCTGAGGTCAGAAGAGACTGCTATAATAATCTAGTTTATTACCTAACTTCCTTTTTAACACCGACTGTAGAATGTCGTTCAATACTTCCTGCATCAAACCCAGTTTGTGGCTGAAATCAAGAAAATCTTTCAGAAAGACATCCAGTTTATATTTAAGATGATAAGGGGCAGTGAATTTACCACATCCTTTGGCGATGTCCTTGCTTTTTAATTGCTTGTACTGATAAAAATTTATGTTATTGTCAGTCTGATGTCTGCTAACTTCATCTTTAATGATCTTGCTGTGCCTTTTTGTTTGCTCAGTTAAAGGCAAAATTACACAGACATAATTTTACACACTGAACATGACTCAATAAGACCTGGGTTCCAAATGAGAAACATCAGCCCTGAGTCTCAGAAATTCTGATCACGGAAGAATGAGCACCCAGGTGGTACAAGAGGAGGGAGAGAGAGAGGAAAGGCAAAGCCCAGAATGGTGTTACATGCTGAACTTCCACGTGCAAACTGGATGCAGTCAAAAATAGAGACTAATTTTGAAAATCTGGCCCATAAATATCACAACTAAGAAATACACTTTCAAGATACTGGCTGCTGGCAGGTTAACATTCTCTTGATGCTTCAATATCTTCTTTTTAATGTTTTTTTGGGGGGGTTTTGATGTTTCTGTAACTAAAACCAGGCTTGTGTATCAAAGAGATGGTTTGCAGGCTGCTAGTCAGTACTGTGACCTAGAGATAATGCTTTTTCTGTTTGGCATAAAATCATGATGCATTGTCACCTTGAACCTACCATCCTCTCGTAAAGGGCTTTAATCTTATTTTCCCTGTTGAACAGAGGCATTCTCATATCCTTTTGTAGTCAAATCATAGGATCTGACTAAAGCTGTTTTCAAAGAAAGCAATGTATCTGGTAACTGAAAATCTAAATTTGATTTGAAAACCAAATATAAATATTTTGTATTCTAATAATTTT
>VXBC01008128.1:1234163-1244378 GCA_013399945.1 Ploceus nigricollis
TTTTTTGTTCTGAGGACAAAAAGGAGAACAGGAACTTCAGCTTGAAGATTAAAATCAAAATAAATGCCTAAACCAGAGCCAGTACTCCAAATCCATTTTTTCCTTTTCTTTGCTGCCAAGTTTTTTTCTCTAAACTAAGAAGAATATTTGCCATTGCAGTGATAAAACTGTGAGCAGCAGAGTTCAGTCATGCCAGGGAGAGAATATGATACTTTACATGAGCATGTCAAGGTAATGTCAATTAAAAAAAAAAAAAAAGAGAAAGGGGAAAAAAGAGGAACAGAGTGACTTTTTAAATCTTTCACGGAGATCTTATCTATTCATAACCAAAATCAAAGCAACTCTGATTGCTCTATCAAGTGTAATATATAATTAAGGCAATTCAGTCCCCAGGTTTGGGGTTATCGCAGTTCTTTTGACTTGAGTCGCTGATTGTCTTAGTGAAAGAACTGGTGGGGAGTTTTTTGACAGAGAGGTTTTCATCATAAAGAAAAAACCCATCTGTCAAAAGAAAAACTTTACAGTGAGGATAAAGCCTGCAGAATAATCAATAGCCCAGGACTTACAGCACTTGCAAGTGCATGGTAGTGCAAGTCCTTGCTCTCAGCTGGAGCAGTGCCCAAGCCCTGGAGCTGCTGTCTGGCCAAGACTGGGCTGGGCACTCTCTCCTCTGGCCTCCATTTAAATTGTATTGCAACAAACACCCAACTTCTGGGCTGCACGTTCAGTCCCTCAGCCTCTCTGGCTGGTTTTGGTTTGGCCCTGGGACAGGGGTGAGAAAGGTTTGAAATGTTAAGAAAGCACTCTCTAACACAGCACATGTAAGCTCTGCGATCTCTGTGAACTCGCCTGCCCTGAAGCTTGACCTCTGCAAGTCTCTTTGAATGTTCATTTTCCAAGAGGCCCAGAGCACACATGAATTCCTGCCTTTCCGTGGCACCCCTGAGACAGGAGGAGCCGGGCATACGGTCACGCTTTCTGTGCTCGTTCCCGCCGTCCTGAGCCGGGGTGTGAGCTGCACGCGGATTTCCGTACCTTTATTGGTGAGGGTGCAGACATTTTGAGGAAAGGATTGTGCTCGCCTGTTACACCTACAGTGTGCTTAAAGCTACGTGTGGCTGAGGAAATACCAGCGGCACTTGGATGTGGCTTTACGACACAGGAGCTCTGCAGCAAGGAGCTGGTGGAGTTCGTTCCTCNATACAGTTAGGCCGAAAGGTGTTAGCGGCTGCCAACAGGGATGTTCTGGCTCCAAAGAAAATAACAATCCTCGTTAAAAATAATAGGCGTGCCAAGCAATCGGCCGGGCTACTCGAACAAAGCAATCAAGGCCCTTTATGAGGTAAAAGCAGCTGGTGGCTGAGGAAATACCAGCGGCACTTGGATGTGGCTTTACGACACAGGAGCTCTGCAGCAAGGAGCTGGTGGAGTTCGTTCCTCCCTGCCCTCCTCCCTCCCTCCCTCCAGCCCCTTCCCAGGGCTGCTCTGCTCTGCTCTGGGAAGCCCTGGCTCTGCTGTGAGCTCAGCCGGCCTCAAATGGGGTAAACAAAGCGGGTCAGAGAGGCCTGGGAGACTCCCAGAGCTGGGGCTGCTACCAAGAACCAAGATTGAAATAACATTGAATCTATGGTCTTGTATTACAGTCATTTCTTTTTTTCTTTTACATTTCTGGTGGTTCAGTGTGATTTTTTTATCTTAATAGAGAATGGAAAGGAATAAAATAATGCAGTTTCTCTATTATCTTTAGTGTAAGAATTTTGTGCCTCATAACACATTTTACTGAATGTAAGACTGAGAAAAAGGAAATCATAAATTCCTGTCCCAGCTATGCTGCTTGCTACGAGGTGTCTATCATGTGCACTCCGTTCAGGGTGGGATTTACATTCTCTAACTTGAGTTAGTCAAAAGTGTGTAGGGTAAGTTACTCATGTAAATGTATTTCTGAGTCAGCTGAGGGAGAACCACCTACACAAAGAACTTCTGCCTGCCCTAAAAAAGGGTTCAAAACTGGCTGGCCTAGCCTTAAGGAAAGCCTATATGATTGACAACTAAATTTTAGAGTATTGAAGATAGGTGTGATGAATTCCACCCTTTTAATCTCGAAATCTTGTCCTACTTAAATTTAAACCAAGATTCCTTCATATTTCAGTGGGATGAGGGTGTGTCCTTTACATGCCTCTTTAAGAAAATTTCTTTCTTGTATTTCAAGAGGAAAGCACACTAAAGTCCCTGAGACCCCCGATCCAGATGAATACTCTTCCCTGTGTCCCATGTTACACTGCAAGGGCGGGTTAGTTAGGCAGTTAACACTGGTTAGTGCTAAGTGGGAGAAAAAACCAAGTCTCCTTGCTTTTTGGTAAATTCCTGATCTTTATCTACCTCACAGCTCTGGTACTTTGGAAGTGTAATTAATGTTTGTTAAATGCTACCTAGGTGGAAGATATGAAAATCTCCCTGTCTATTAATAACAAACACTTAAAAAGTGAATATTGAAAGCTTACTCCTAACCATATTTGCTACTGATGTATTATGGAGGAGATAGAAAACCAACATAAATAATTACCAGCCTGAAAAACCATGCAGCCCCAGTCAGAGAAATTGCACAATTCCAGCAGGAAACCATGTTAAAAAAAGAAAAATCAAATAAAGTATTTTGTTCCAAAAAGTTATATTGAAATGCCCACCATCTGCTTTAACCTCCCAACAGTGAGGAGATTTAGTGTCTGCACATCTCTTCTTATCTCATCTCATCTCATCTCATTGTGCCCTGTAAATGGAAAACCTATTTGCATCTAATAGAACAAGGCATGCCAATAGAAATCTCATATCTATTGGCAAGTTGTAATTCTTTATAGCTATACAGTAGATCCAGATGCTTTGGAAAGGAATATCTTCCTTCAGGAGTACTGCTGGAGGGAGCCTGGATTGATTCTCTTTGTAATTATAGATTGGACCATGGTAATCACTAAAGACAGGGAAACATTTTAATTCTGCATTGTGTAGGCTCATTCTTGCCTTTAAAAGCAAACAGACAAAAATCCATCTATTTTTCTTGTCTGTATAATTCTAGGTGTCAGTAAAAAAAAAAGTATTCAATGGGCTATTAAGGAAGCTAGCAGTGTGTCCTGCAGACATTCCCAGTCTTCACACAAGACATTCAACAATTAAAATGATTCAAGGAAGTTCCAGCTCAAAATTCCAATAAATAAATGCAGATCAAGACACTGATTGCCATTAGACTCTTCCCCCAGCCTTCACTAATAAAACTTTGGCTACCTAGGTTAATCAACAGGGTGGCTGCTCCTTTGGAGCAGAACAAGAAATCTGCCAGGTCACTGGTGGCTGTTTGCTCCACTGCATACACAGTTGCCTTTGTGTTTGGAGCCTGTGACTAGACACAAGTCAGACTAATTTGTCTTAATTCAGTTCAGTCAGAGGGGGCAGGTTGTAGATGGGCTTATATTTAACGTTCAGCAAATCAATTTATCATGAGCTTGTGGCTTTACAGGCACATCTTAAACTGACATTAGTAGATGGCCCATGCTGTGGCTTCTTCTGGCACACACAGATCCAATTCAGCATAATAGCATCAAGTCTCATTTGAAGATATTTGTAATAATGTCTTAAGTTTTAAGTGGTAGTTATGATATTTAGCAGTCTTTTAACCTAGATCTCTAGATTTCAGTAGACAAATTGAAGAGGGTTTGTCATCAAGATGCTTGGGGAACTGGTATTTAATCTTATCTCAACAGACATGCTCAAGGAAACCAGAAGGTCTGTGGACATTTCCTCCCTGTTCCATCTTCATTTTATTTTATTTCACTGATGACTTATTCCATTATTTGAATGCACTCATTGATGGCAATGAGTTTAGAGCACACAACTTCTTTAACTTTGCCCTATGCTTTTCCTTTTCAGTGGTATAATTAACATATTTAAAAGCTATCAACCTGACTCTTCCAAGTTATTTACCTTGGAGTATGCCCCTGGCACAGGGCAGGTTTGCTGTAACTTGCAGCCTCTGTAGAAAAAGAGAGCCCCAGTTGAGGATAGCATTCCCAGCCTCAAGAGAATGTAGCCATGGAAAAAATTATAGGAGGAAAACACCCAGGGACTGTTACCTTCTCTACTTAGACTGTCTGAGAAAATATAAGAATCACTGCTTTGAGTCTTGCCCATGTAACATGAAACATGAGGTCTTTCCCTTAGATGAGTTACATATACAAAAAGAAGCAATAATGTTATAGAATTTTCTGTGGGCAACTTTCTTATTTTGAGAAACCTTGAGTTCTGCTGTGTCTTTTAGAAAGTGACAGTTTGCTATAGGGAAAATACTGAATTCTACAAATAATCACAGAGTGTGCTAGATACAGTTTATTAGCTTGATCTTTCATATTTAATTGATGTTTGCTATGAAAATAAAGTTCAGCCAAGCAGAAGAGGAAAGAAGTATGTTGTGCCACATTAATTTTAGTTGTACGAGCACATAAACTGCCATGTGATCATTCCATAGGTTAATTTCATACCCCTGAGGAAGGCTCAGTCTGTTTTTTTTTTTTCCTTGTTAAAATTTCACATTAATAAATAAAATTGAGTATTTATGCTTTGCTGGACAGTCAAAACTCAATGATAAGAAGCTACTACTGCTTGTCTTGAGCACTCTGCCTTCATTTTCCCCTGGGCAACTTCTAGGTAAAGTGCCTAGTCTACTGTGCCTCTGTGGCTTGAACCCATGTTTTCTAAAATATGATAGAGAGGAATGCTTTTCAAATGGAAAGATGATTTTGCTGCTGTGTTCCAGAAAAAAAAAATAGCAAACAGCAGCACTGAATCACAAAAGAACAGGGCCAACATCATTTGACACAAATGGAAATCTTTCTCTTCACATCAATAGGCTTTAATCAGACCAGTATTTCCTTATTGCCTAGTTTTGTTTAGAAACATCCTTTAGACTTAGAGTGAGAACTAAACCCTTCTCTCCCTCCATATTTATGATCCAGGCTTTTGTAATAGTAGCATTTTCCTGCAATGTCTGCAGAATACCAATGAAATATTTCTTCCCATAGTGACACATACAACCATCCTCGAGTGGGAGGCGCAGTATTTACAATATCCTATTAGACTCCCTCTTCAGCTTCCTTCATCTGTGTCTCATGGCTTATTACCAAATGCCGTGAGAACACATGGAACACCTACACCTCACTAGAAAGACAAACTGAATGGCTTAAAACACACAGCCTTTCAATGACTGACTCACAAATTATCACTTGGTGAATAGGGGCTTTATTGCACCTACACTCTTGTGCCAAATTCCGGTCAACAAAGTGACACAGTAGATAAGTTTAGATGAAGGTGTTTACTGGTGGACAAGACAATAAAAATCTTGTGGCTCAAATGTTTTGAACTCCTGGACTTTTTCCCAGCTTCATTTTCTCTTTAAAAATGCAGCATGGCAGAATTATCCAGCAGCCAACCCGGCTGTATATGGATACTCTGTATATGGGATTCTGTAATGCATGTTTATTTTTAAGCATTTCTAAGGGTGTTACTCTGGTAGCAGTCAGGGTTTCTGGAAATAATCAGTGAATCCCAAGTCAGAACAAAGGTGCTAATGTGGTACCAAGTTCCTGAGTAAATAAACAATTGCTAAACAAAATCTTTTCAACAGCATTGCATGTCTGTGTCAACACTGTGTTTCCTCCGTGAGTCATCTGGTCAGCAGCACTCCAGCTACATGGGAGAGGTCACCCACTTCCTACAGCTGGAGTTTTGTGTCAGAATATACCACTCAGGATTTCCTGTGAGCCACAGGAGTTGCATTTTTTGGCAGGATTAGGGAAAAAAATCAGGTTAGAAAATCCTGATGGGCATATTTGAGGGGAAGAAAAGACATGAAACAAATTCTGTTTGTGCCAGCCTCAGTGTCCGTTAGCTAGTCAGACATAGGAACATATGATCTTTATCAGCCCCCCCCCCAAAAAAAATCTTATATATATATATATTNCTTTATCACCCAAACATAGAGATATAGAATAGATACAGAATTTTAATACATGGGAAGGATGCCTCAGATATTTCTTATTCTGCAGATTTATAGGAAATTACTAATAAATGGGGGGGGAAGGGGAAGACATCCACAGAGGCACTTATTTGTTTATTTCTAATATCCAGCACTTCGGTAAAAACTACAGATCTTTTTTGTGTTCATAACTGGATCCAGAAACAGGATACCTACTTACTAGCTCAGATGTAGTGGAGTAGCCATTCTCTTGAGATGTTTTTTATTAAATGTGGGAAACCTCACAGAACTCCTTGATTTCATATGATTGCTGCTAATTAAGAGATGTAGAAAGCATATGATCAGTTCATCTGATAGGATTTTTGCCAAGGCAGTTTGAAAGAGCTTGCAAAGATTTTGCAATCTGTATGTTTGTCCTGATTCAGCTTGAACCTGAACTCCAGGGTCTGCTTTTGAATGTCCTCTCAACTCATTATCTCTTCCTATCTCTTGTTAAGATGCTTTCCCGAGTCCAAGCAGAGATGTTCAGCCTTTTTCTAATAGAAATACAGTAAATCTCTCCTCTGTCATCATAATGCAAGATCCTTGAAAGAATCATTCCACAAAATTCAAACTAATAACTTATTATTTTTCACTGATATAACACATAGGTGGATAACTTTCCATCACCAATGACTATAATCACCTTCAGCCCCAATTCAGCATCCCAGGTTCTGGCTTGATTAAGTATTTGTCACTTCTATTTCATCCTCTCCTGACAGAGATGACTTTATTTTAAGTCAAACTGTCATACTCTGGAGTTTAGGAAGGACATGAAAATGTCAGGTAAATAATCCTTCCTCAATCTTGTGAGTAGGTAACATTGTTAATATGCGGAACCATTAGTATGTTGGCATGAATTTAGCTTAATCATTTGCAGCAGTTCAAGCTTTATTAAGATACCTTAAGGCTGATCTGGATAAGCTTCTCCCATCTTTACATGGTTTTCTCTTCTTTCAGTACTTAACAAAAGGCACGTTTAATCTTGCAAATTCTCCTGAACCTTTGTAACTTTATTTGAATGAATTTCAAAGTCACTTGAGCACTTCAAAAAAGCAAATATATTTTTTTCCACAAGGAAACAACCTTTTGAAAAGCAGTCTGGCTCAAAACAGTGTGTCTATGTGGTTAATGCCATCTCTGGATGTTGGAGACTGTCATGCTAACATCATTAGTCATGCAAATAAACAGAAAAACCGCCACATTAAACAGATATTCAAAAGCTAAATAATACTTTAAAAACCCAAACTGATCAGGCATTAGTAATAAATGGTTTTATGTTCTCTCATTTCCATCTCTTTGTCTTTAGAAGGATAATATCTGGTACCTCATTCACTCTCTCCAAGTCGAAACTTCAAGAGGGAGAACATTCACTTCAAGAGTTAAAACTTCAGAATAAGGGAAGAAGCATTATCTTTTCAACATGTTTATGGAACATGTTAAACTTTTATCATGTTTAAAGAAAATTATCTTTGACATATTTATACTGTGAAGGGGCTAAATATAAGGTTTCCAAAGCCTTTGTCCTCTTGAAGGTGAAATTGATTTTCTATCTAGATCTTCTATTTAGATGATCCCATCTTTTTACTGTAGCAGGATGGGATTATTGGTGTACTATACCCATTCACCCACCCAGCTATCTTCTCTGATTTCTTTTATCCTTTGAATCATTGTTTTTTGTTTTATAGCATAACTCAGTAGTAATATTCAGCACTAGTTCACTTTCTTGTTACTTAAATGTACTTGCTTGAAATGCGTGACACCTGCCATGTCTGTACCTTCAGTAATGATGACTAAACACAGCCAAAGGGCAGTTTTGTGGCTGATGAGTCAATTTATCTGCAGGAGTAAATGACATACCCTTGTTCATGAGTAAGTCTTTGTAAATAGTCAGTGAGCACTTCAGAGGTGAAGAAATTTTTTGGTTTGAAGACTGCAATTTTGTGTAGAGTACCCAGCTCCTCTATGATGTGGCTGCAAATACTGTGTAGTTTTTGTGCGTATTCACACAGAATCTGCTTGTATTTCTGAAACCTTTTAATCTGAATAAGATCTCTCTTGAAAATCTTGAACTCCTCTCTTCACTTTCCCTCATTATGTTTGTAGCCTGTCTCCAACTGCAACACATTAAAAGCAAGTATTTTACTTTCAAGCTCACAACCCAAGAGCAAACAAATGGTTTCTAAGTCATGCCTTGGTTGAATTCAAGTTGTTTCCATTAATTCAGGTTAAAACAGAATTGATAGGATAACATTTTCTTTGTGGCAATTCAGACTAAGTCATAATCACCTTTTTTCTCAACATTTTAGGGTGATATGAGGTTCTGCTCTGAGATTTATTTTCAATTTGTCATTCCAGAGCTTTATGGCACTGCTAGTTGGTTTCCCACTTTTTTATTGGCTCCAATGGCTTTTGCCACGTCATCTGTACTTAGGTGGTATCTAATATGGACCAGCAGTTACTGCTCACTGTTCATTTTTTTCATCATTTCCCATGGGGTTTTTTTATTTCATAGTTGTAGCAGCACCTCTAAGATCCTCTTCAAAACCACCAGGGTTTTAAAAAAATAGCTCAATAACACATTTACTTTGTCTTTTACATTTCTGTATGCCACAGTTCCCATTTCTCCTGACACTGGAGAAATGGGAACTGTGGCATACACTGCAAGTATTTCAATGTTGTGAAGCACTGGAGCCTGCAACAGCTGCTTCTTGAGGTTCCATAGAAGTAGGACCTCATAGACAAGACTAATTTTCACTCTGCCTTACACACATCAAATTCCCTAAGCTAGAAGAAAAAAAACCCTCTAAATATTCCAGAAGTAAGCTGAGGTGTGCTGCGAGTGACTGACAGTGCCCAAAATGCCATTCTTTGCAAAGTATGCCTTAACTGAAAAGCCACTTTTTGGGCTATCACTTTGAATAGCTTTGAGGTGTAGTAGAAGGTAGTTCTCTCCCTCCAGACTAGGCAGAAGCCATGTACCTATCTTAATTGCTAAAATTCAAAAGTTAGGAATCATAAGAAATTCATTTATTTGGTGTTTCAAGCACATCTTTCTCCTTGCAAGAACATATTTTTTCATCTTCTTACTTGCTTCTCAAAGCCATTAGAATTTACTGATGAAAAACTATTTAGCAAAGATTAAGTATCTGGAATTCATAAAGCATCTGGTTATAAGGAATCAAATTTAATATTACTGAGATTAAAAGTTTACCAGGAATTGATTCTAGATATTTCTGCTCTGACTTTGTAAAAGAAAGAATCTGAAAGGCCAGTTTTTCAACTGATATACCTTGTTATTGCTTCACAGAAGGAAGTGGAGATGCATTCCAATGAACACCAGCTGAATATCTGGGTTTGAGATCACCAAAACTAGTGTGTATTATCCCCATGTGTTTGTTGGTCACACACTTCCCACTAGTATGTGATGATGTGAATACATTAAATATTCTTTTGGGAAATTAACTATTCTTATTATTGGGAGGCATTAATCCTTACAATATAAGCTATTTTCTTGATGGAAGTTGTCATGGTTTAATCACAGCCAGCAACTAAGTACCCTGTTCCCCTGCCCCCAAGGGATGGGGAGGAGAATTGGAAAAAAAGGTAAAAGCCATGGGTTGAGATAAGAACAGTTTAATAATTGAAATGTAATATTAATGATGATAAAATCATAATGTAATGAAAAGGGATTCAGTGAAGAGGAGGTGGGGGGAAGAGCGAGAGAGAGGGGGAGGGGGATAAAACCCAAGGAAGACAAGAGAGGCAGTTTTTCACCACCTGCTGATTGATGCCCAGATGGTTCTTGAGCAGCAATTGGCATCTCCTTGCCAACTTCCCATAGTTTATATACAGAGTATGACCTTCTGTGGTATGGAATATCCTTTTGGATAGTTTGGGTCAGCTTTCCTGGCTATGGACTTCCAGCTTCTTGTGTACCTCTTTGCTGGCAGAGCATGACACTAAAAAGTCCTTGACATACTGCAAGCACTGCTTGACAGTAACTAAACCATCAGTGGTTATCAACATTATTCTCATATTGAACACAAAAAATGCAGCACTGTAGCAGCAAGTTAAGTCTATCCCAGCTAAATACAAGTCAGAGGTACTATTAAAAAAACAATTTAAAAAATAAAGATGTATATAGTAATAAAAAA